>JANJEY010000004.1:48716742-48732478 GCA_024703695.1 Erythroxylum cataractarum | reverse complement strand
CAAAGTCATCTTGGTTGGTAGATATGTATAGGTGGGATGCTAATGTTGGTTCCGTTCATAAGGAACAATTTTTTTGTAGAGTTCCTCATGTCCTTTAAGTTAGGGTACTCTTTTGGTTTTGGGAGAGGACTGCCTCCAGGGTAATCCCGTGATTTGCATATGACTCCTTTTGATTTATTTAAAATTTTGATTTACCAAAAAAAAAAATCTTACCACACAATGCCTAGGATTCTTCCGGGAGTATCTTAACAAGTATGCTCTATACATTAAGGAATATTAATGTCTTTTGATGTTAATACGCAGGTCATATAATTTAGATTTTTGGTTAAGTAAACCCGTTGAAAATGGATATTGAAAGAGAATATACCTTTATACTTGAATATATACTTTACAACTGCATAATTTATTTTTAATAAATAGAACATATCCAATTATAAATTGATAAATAAAGTTTAACGATACTAACTGTTCTTTTTATGACTAAAACAAGTGTTAAAATAAGTAAATAATTAATCAGACTTTGTTTTTTCGTTTAATCGCTACTTGAGCATGGGCTGTAGATCACATAATATTTTGTTTCCAATGTCGTTCCATATTTATTCGAGACAATTAGATTCAAATTCAATGCTCACCCCAACCAGACTATTTAGTTTATCGCAACCAAATAAAAAAAAATTGTTAGAAACTTCTGATGTTAGCATGTTTACATAAATAGATAGCAAAAAGTTCACTACACAGTGTTGACTTACGACAGTGTTGACTTACGAAAGCCCGTCATTTACACTGTAGTCGTAAAAGCACACAAGCTCTCTATTTCTCTTTTTTTTTTTAAGCAGTGAAATGATGTCCTCTAATTATAGAACAGGTTCATTGAAACAACCCGTTAAGGGTAGGACTCAATTAACTTTCTTTCCACCAATATGGGGAAAAAAAAAAAAAAGATGTTGGAGAAAGAATGTTAGGAAATACAGCCAAAAAAGATTCGCATCACAATTTTTCATTTCCATACTCCTAAAATTTAAATACATATGTTTATAGATATCATTTCAGTATGATCTTCAATCCGAATCAGAATCTGGATCCACGTCTACAATCTCAGGTATAGATTCTGTCGATGAGTCATGCCCTAACTCGCCTGACTGCATTTCATTTTCCACAGAATGTAGTACTCCAGGTTCATGATTCGTTGTTAAGTCCATTTTGGTAACAATGGCATCTTTGGTGACCGCAGCAACTGTGGTAACTTCAGAGTTCACCGATTCCTGAAGCTGTACTGTGGTCTCTTGCAAGTCTTGTACCTCATTTGATATTCTATCATCTGTCGCTCCCATCTCTACACCTACATTGCCTACTGCTGCCTCCTGCCTACTTATTCCAGGACTCTTTTGACCTAATGACTCAGCCACACAGATATTTTTTTCCAAATCAAATCTCAACATTCCAGAAGGATTCTCAATATCCACATTTTTAAATGAGCTTTCAATTGGCCCTTCAGCTTCCGTGCCACTACCTAGCCAACTTGTGTATAAATCGTCATCTGAATCAGAACGATTTTGTCTTTCTTCCTGTATACCACTTGAAAATGGCTTCCTCAGCATCTGACTGTCAGAGTACACAGGATAACTACCCTTAACAGCATGGGAAGTACTGGCAGAAGGGAAGTCTGCTGGAAGGGCCCGTGGATGAATCAGCACCTCCAGTGTTAAAAGTGCATGTGCACAAAATTCAGCAAGTTTGGTTCCTGTTTCTTGTCTGCCTGCAGAATTCAAACTCCTCAAAGAGTATATAAGCTAAGACACTTGAGCATCAAAACTGAAACTACTTGGCAAAATACAGAAATGGGTCCAATAGTAGAATTTAAAATAAGTCATTTGATTATCCAAACAGAAGGGACCAAAGCTTCATATATATACATATTTTAATAGAGGGAGGTATGCAGCTGTATGTGCATGGGATGACTTCATTGATAAAAATCACCCCGCCACATTTGGAAGTACTTACAGAGGACTAGTAAACACAGTTTTGTAAATTAAGACTCCCAGAGCTTGCAAGTGTCTCTTTCATTTTTTCTGGTATATCTAATAGCATTAGGTTTCTGAGTTGATGATGGGCCATTAATCTATCAACTCTTGATTATCTTACATGGTAGTGGAAAAAATTCCTTGTGTTTACGAACCATGCATAGCAAAGAAGAGAATCACTTGTTTGCCAGAAACCAACATCAAGAGCTACCATTGTAATTTTACACACTATACCATCTGCTGGATCAGGGAAATATTAAACGCTCACAAAAGTCTATGAAGATGCTAGCTCATCAATGAGCATTAGACGGAACCTGTAATGTATTGCATCATTAATAGTTTAGGGTGAGATGATGTAATGAAATCATTTGACTGATTGTGAATGGTCTAATGGCTTGGCCCGTTGTAAGGAAAAACAATGATTCCATCGTAATTTTGCCCTATTTTTGGAAAATCTGATGAAATTTTTTATTTTTCAAAAAAAAAAAGAGCTACTATAACCACCATTGAAAGACAGTTGTCCTACCAATCATATACTAGTTAAATATTATCTCCCTCCCCTCTCCATCTGTGTGTATATATCGGTAAATTTCTTTTAACCAAAGTTACCTCTTCTGAAAAGCTCAAGAGCTTGAGCCAAGTGTGGAGGACGCATATGAGAAGGTGACAGCAAGGATGCCAAGAGTGCACGTAGAGCTGCCAGCTGCAAACATGCAACTTTCGAGGCATGACCATTGAGTAAGTTGTTTCTTTCCTCACTTGCCCATCCATCTTTACAACAATCAACTGATATGGTTATTAAAAGATCATCAACTTTTGGCCGCCAGGAGTCGGATCTCAATGCACCACCCTGACAAATATTTGAACACAAATATTAGTGTCCCGTATATTCTGACAGAAAAGGAATTAATCCAAGTTCATAACATTTTCTAAGCAATATCTCAACGAGAAAAGAAAGGTATACCTGGACCAAATGATGGATAATTCATTGAATGATCAAGGTCAGTGCACTAGACATTTAAGATAAAATTCAAAAGTACAGACGAGGTTGGCATCGAGTATAGCCTAGTAAAATTTCCCCAATCCTATATTTTTTTAACAGTTAAAAAAACATATGCCAAGGATGAAGGGAAATATCAGTGCATAACAGGCACATCTCAAGTATAAAAGACAAGAAAGAGAAATCTTGAAGAAGAAATTTTCATGAAATATCATCAAAACATGGCTAGGTTCTCAAGGCAACATTCTGTAATGCTTCTCTAATGTGTGGAGTAGGAAAAAAGGGAAATCTTGATGAAAAGAGCACAATTAGGGTATCAATCCACGCAAAGATCTTGTGGTTGATGCAAGCTAAAGGAATTGCCGAAAAACAGATTAAGCACAAATAATATGGTACAAAAAGAATCAAGATCTATAGATTATACATCACAACATCATTTTGTTTTAAAATATCCACACATCATATAAGCACTTGATGAAGAACTTGAACAAATGTATAATTAATGATTCTTAATCTATATATTAATATCAAAGGTTTAAATGATTGTGCTATGTGTTCTTAAAAGTTGACATTTTCTTTCCTCCTGGTAAACAGGAAGACAGCAAATGGGTTATGTTGTGAATGCTTTTATCGGAAAGAAATACAAGCGCAAACAGCAGTAGTATGGGGAGCCACAATCAAAAAATTTCAACTTTCCTGTTTCATAACTAAACTTTTGGATTTCTATTTTAACGTTTTTCTATTAATTAGGAAGTAACATTATTATTTCCTACAACTCTTTTGCTGGGTAGTTTTCCTAAATAAGGATTCTTATTCCTAAATAAGTATTCTTACCTTTTTTGTAGTTAGGATCCTTGTCTGTTTAAAGGGGACGATCATATTAAATAAAATCATCAATAATTTCAGTCAAGAAACATATAGTGGGGAGCTGGTGATCTGTTACAAATCACCACTGAAGCTTTCAAAACTAGGGTCCTCCGAGAATGGGAAAAGTAAGGGACCTGTGATGAGATCCCATTTGCGGCCCCTTAACAGATTAGGCACCAAGACACTTTGATAACACACCAATAAAAGAATTTAGAGACAAGTCTGGTAACTATATATTTTTCCACAATAATATGAATAAAAGAGGAAATTGTGCCTAAAATATTATTATCAAACGCTTGCTATACAGACCTATGTGATTGATTGAGTGTCATGAAAATGTCTCTGAGATCATTAACTGAACATGCTAGGTGTAAAACAGGAACCATGTCTTCCACTCAGTACGCACATAAATAGATTTAAATAATAAGAGATAGGAATCACACCTATAAAGAATAAGGTAGCTGATAATTTAATACACTACACATACCACAGTCAAAAGTGCTTCCAATGCCTCGAGTGCAGCTATCTTCACAGAAATCTGAGTTGATGGAGAATTTTTCTGGGCTTCTACTTCTGAACCAATTATATCCTGCTGCTCAAAAGATCCAGTGGCACTGTGCTTCCTTTTTCTTTGGCAAGAGTGTAAGAAGGCTTCAGAAGAGACACTTAAGTGGGCATGAGAGGCCATATCCATAGCAATTAAATCAACAAGTGAATTGTTGACAACTTCCTGTGCAAGATATATTGCAATCCCTGGTCAGGATAAGATTAAGAATTAGCTATCAGCAGCAAAACAAAATAAATTCCAATTAGATTATACATGTTAATAAGACATGCTCCAAATTGAAAACAAGGGTACAATGCTCCAAATGAGAACTTGGGACAAAAGCATTTAGTGCCCAATGTATCAATGCTTTTGAGAGGGTCTTACTGCAACCAATTCAGGTAGAATTCAGGAAATATTTCTATGCGGCTTCAGATAATGAAAACATTTTTAAATTATGGAAGTTTCCTTATTCTAGTAATGTGGATGATATTTAATAATGCGGACATATCCAAACAAATCAACAAAAGATAAGCATTGTAGTTCAAGACTTTCAAATACAACATTTGATTTTGAATCTGTCACTGATTAGTTAATTTGGATATCTGGTTCGACACAAATTGAATTCATGCCAAAAGCATCACCAAACTGAACAAACCCTATCAGTTTGACCATTAGGATCACATTTCGAACGTTGACAAAGTCATGACACTCCAAGAGAACCAAAATTTCACAGTACTTCATTTAATATACCTCAATATGAGAAAGGACTAACAAGATGTAAACAAGCAGAGTTCACATGCATTCTGAGTAACATGCAATACTGTTTACATCATTTGCAGCAATCATACATTTTATTATAATCTTTTTAACGCTGGTATCTCATAGAACAATACATATATTTAAACCACTTGATCAAAATCAATGTCTAGGAGTCCTAATCATTGAAGGAGTTCCGACGTGGTTTTTTCCTAGTTAAGTTTGAATTTCTTATTCTAAGTAATGGCATAGAGATCTAGATCTACATAACTACCTTAGTTTGTCACATTTTGGAGACTATTTGAAAAGCATCGCTAAAAATCTAACTACTAACTTGTGCAAAAAATAAATTCAATGTGTTAAAAATTATATAAAATGTTTATAATCACATAGTAGCCTTCTTATACATGGACACATAAATACATATGTGATACATATGGCTTCAAACTCTATGTTTAAAAATTAACAAAGTGACAATATGTGGTACTATTATGCTTTTCATATCCTTAAGTTCAACTATTCAGGATATGGGTATAGAGAGTCATATAAAAGAAGTCGCAGTCTCTTTCAGTTCAAAATCACCAAATCAACAATTGGGAAGCTATTTATGCTGCCAAGCACGAATTTTTTGTTTCGTCATCAATTACATGGATGGGGATATATACATGCCAAAAAGGTAGACTCTAGATGCAATTATGGATCAAAGGAAAAAACAAAAAAATAGGATTTTGCAGAAAAAAAAATGCCAATATACTATGCATGTTGAGTACATACCCACGCCCATCGATATAAGCAACATCTTTGTGATTGAATAGACTTTTACTCTTAGTTCTGGTACTTCACATCTCCTAAAATACTCTTTAACAAGTCGCACAGCATATGCTGCATGTGGCAATAGTTGACTGCATGAAAATAATACATAATATGTTTTCAATAACAGACAGAAGAAAGGAAGACAAGCAACAAATAATGGCATAGACCACTAGCAGACAAAAACCTGAAGAGAAAATCCAGCAAAGAATATATAACAACAAAATATGTTCCCAAAAGTATCAGAGACTACAAATGAACCTAGAAGTTGCATCTGTGGAAATTGCATATTCTAATCTTAGATATGCTTAAAGAGGGGATAAAAAGAAAAGGTGATGCAACAATGCACAATCTCTATCATTGAGCAGAGCCCCGTGTAACTAAAATCACGTTGACTGTTTGTTTAGAAATAAAATTTTGAAAATCACATAGGTCAATATTTTTGAAGAGCATCCTCTAAAATCATCTGATTTTCATTTCCGTTAATAGATGACAAATCTACTTTCAGAGGGCTCTGGAATTAGATTACTTTATAAGGTCACTCAAAAAGAGGTAACAGCCTTAGAATTCTCATTCAATAAACAAGATGGATTACAATTAACTATCTAGGAAGAGAAAAATATAGTAAAATAAGCTATTAAACGTACCATTTATGAAGAATGGAATTGTCATATTGGATACCCATAAGGGTATTTCAAGTTTAATGAAGAACAGCATATTGTTGGTTCTTTAGAACTAAAATCCCCAAAAGTTCTTCTATGCTATAACTCCAGTAAAGAATATTAAATCTGTTTAATGAGGTCTACAAAACTGTCACTCTTGAAAATGGTTTAGTTCCCTTGTCAAAGAAAACGAAATAAATGGTTTAGTTCTTGCTGTGGAATAAAATAAAAGACAATTGGAAATAAAATGGTGATTCAGACCAAAAAATCAGATGGTTATCTTGAGAGGTATTGGGCACAAATGAATATATCAACCCTTTCCTTCTATCTTATGAAGGTCTAAGATTTTATTTATGAATTTTATCAACAAAATCCATTCATGGGTAATCTGTTTCCCAAAGAATATGAAAGTGATATTTTCCCTTTTTAAAGAATCAGTAACATTGATGTAAAATTTTGTATGAAGTACCTGCGCATACCCCTAACAATTGCCACAAGAAGTTCCAAACTGTAATCATGCAAAACTGGAAGTTCACAACAAATGAACTCCTGCTCCGATGCAATCACAAATTGTGACATTGACTCTGGCACTGATCCATCGACCATAAGCACTCTCTCAACAAGGGCTAACAATGAGCGAACAGGAACAGTTACCTGCAATTAAAACAAATAAAAAGTCAGAAGATATGAGATCCACCCATATCCATGGTTCTTAACAAAAAACAACAATAAATGCAATTACTAATTAGAACAGAATTTAGGAATTGCCACAGGATAATAATAGTACCTGAACAGGATATAAAGTTGTTAGCATAATTGAACAGCTAAGCATAAACATGGAGACACAGGATATCTTATTTCTCTTTCGTTCCCTGTCAGAGGCTTCTTCTAACAACTGTTGGCCCCATAAGGAAAACGGGGGAACTTCTCCTGGTGCAATCAATAATCTAACAGCTTCGTCCCATTTTGTTACTGCCAGTTGATAAGATTGGCATTAATAATCATTCCGATCAAGACCCACCAACCAAATGGTATGAAACATACCTTCTTCTATACCATGGAAGATTTCAGTAAGATAACCATTGACCATCAATAAAATCTTTCGCATCATTAAGAGCCAGCTATCCTCATCACCTTTTGATTTAGGAAGTAATGCTAGGCAACGAGCAAGTTTCTAAATTTGGCAACTCGAAAAAGAAGAAACAAATTCCATATTAGACTTGTTGATTTCTTAATTTTTTCCTCTATATAAGCCAATAACAATTACAGACAGAAAGAAACAATGATACCTTCAGCACATTATCATTGCATTTTGAGGACAAAATTTTCGATGCAATGGCAGCTTCAGCCTGCACAGTGCACGACATAGTTCATTTGCATTAACCAGCTAAAACATATTTTCATCGTGCAATGATAACATTGAAGATTGTAATGATAATAATTTAGATCTACTCTATCTATGCATAAAAACATAAAGGTCTCTTCTTTTCTGTAAGCAATCCACCAACAGCAATGACACCTAATCAATAAGTTTCAGAAAAACTGAGAATAAGTCCAAGCTTAGCACAACCCCAAAGTCAGTTACTAAGAATATGGAGCTCTGCAGCCAGGTACAATCCAAAAGCCACTGATTAAAACTATCATGGATGAGAAGATATCAACTCTTGGAATAAGCTTGAAGCTGTTTACTTTTCAAGTTGATTTTTCATATGATCAACATAGATACCACAGCATTTTCATTTAAAAGGCTGACAAAGTACCAAAAGAAACTTTAGATTAAAAAAAAACTGAAACTATGTGTGTCCACACTTTCAGAGTTACTATACTACAAGTAAATTCAAAATGTATAAAACGGATTCCTAAAATCAGTTATATATAAATTAAAAATAAAAAACTATTTCTCAAATGTTGACATTGAAACCTCAAACTTAGATTCTGTGTTGATACTAAATTGAATAGATAAAATCTATACAGGCGCTGGACTTATCTCAGCACAAAAACAATGGGGGCTTATTCATTGCCTACGCTTGAATAGTTAGTAAAAGTATAAAGCTCAGTGCTGCAGCATCATCTCTCCTCCCTATTTTCTTTTCGACAGGAAAACTCAGGTTTTAAGACAGATAACAACAAAAATAAAGTTCACATCTCATGATGAAGAGATACTTACATTGTCATAATGTCGGTGCAGGGAAGCAGGGAAGAAAATTATGATGGCACACAATAGTTCAGCTGCTGCTTCCTGTATACCAAACAGTGGTTATCATACAAAAATTGCAGCATCAATATCAACTACAAGCAAGAACTAATTTGTTCATTTTAGCCTACATGTGACCATTTTCTTGCCCACTTCAAACTATGAACAAGGATTCTTAACGCAACTTTGCAACTATTCCTCCACGTGCACATGTAATTGAATAGATAAAAGGAAAATAAATATAAGTCATCAGGAAATAAATTTTAATTATCATTCAGAAATCTAGTTAAAGAGAAAGATTCAACAAAGTCATAGTTTGCTGCTAAGGAAAACTGTCTGAAACTTAGGAGTTAACTATCAACAACATTGATTATAGCACCATTTCAAGTAAGCTTTATTGCCATAGAAAAAGTATGACAACAAAGACAACACAGAACTGACATTGAAATATAAGCAAATAAAGAAATGTAATCCATTAAACTGAATTCAACTCACCAATACATTCTCTGAACTACCCTCTGTTAACAACTTTAAAAGAGGTCCGAAGAGTTTGCCAGCATGAGAAGTTGCATCTTTCTTGACATTTGGATATTCAGCCAGCCTATTTCAAAAGTTAATAAAAGAAGTTCCCAAATTTCTCAGAAATCATATCAAATTGTAATGTGAGAAAACATCACATGTATTGAGTTCGAATTTAAATTGGGACATGGGTCACACCTAGTGATGAGATCTTGTATTGAGGTACAGGAAGCCACTTTCACAAATTGAGAATCTGCTGGCGACTGTTAACAGATAATTTGCAGCTCAAAGAGTCAGTGATTCATATAGACAACATGATAGCATTCAGCTCAACTATGGCTGTCTTTCATCCCCTACTTCCTAAAGAGAAAAGCAAGAATCCACATATGCTTTAAAAAAGCTTAAACAATAAGAAAGCCAAATGAATAATTATCCAGCTGGCTTTTGTTTTAATTTCCGTGTACGGAATTTGTATAAAGAGTAACACTGTCCAAAGAAAATATCAGAGACCCAAAACAGGTCTTGTAACCATTATTAAAACAGGACTAATGAGGTGAAAACAGGGCTTGTACAGGTGTCAAAAGCAGGACTAATGAGGTTATACAGTTGCTCTATTGTCATAAGTACCACGCAAAAACTATTCATTCAAACCCATCCTCAACTACTAATCTAATAATCAACCACTTAAATGGGATTATGCTACTTAGCAGAAAACAGTTGTCAAAACTAATCTATAAGACAAAAGTAAGGTGACCATTCAATTAGTATAACGATCCAGGACCTGTCTTCCACTTGGGGAACTGTAGGATTTTATGTGCTGCTCCCATTACCACTAATAAGAACTAATAAGAATAACAAATAGGAAACTAAAACATAAATTTTTCTAGTATGGATGAAGTAAATTTTGAACAATTAGAAAGAAGCAACATTTTAAGATAGTGAAGTCATATTTTGGTTGTCAGAAAGCTTAAAATAAGCAAAACCAAAACAATACGGAAGGAGTCTATTTTTAGTTTCCAGACCTGCATATGGGGCAAAAGCTTTTCCAGCCAAAGAGCATAGGAAGCCAAGAAACGCTCAGAGCTGCATTGTTGACAAGTTACTCCCAGCAAGCAAATTCCCGCCCAACATTTGTCTGGCTAAAAAAAAAAGAGCCACATTCCACATTAACCATAAAATAAAAAATTCAAAAGCAGAAATCAAACAAAAATTCGTCTTTTTTCTTGTTTTTTCTGGGTTTACCATAAACTGATTGTCAACGAGTAATAGCAAGCGCGAGACCCAGTTGTCAACAGCGGATTTCCAACGCTGGAAGTATTTGGGGTCGGTGGGGGATTGTTGCAGTTGCTGAGGTGGAGTTTCAGCCAATAGCTTGTGGGTTTTAAGGATGGACACAATCCTAGAGAGAGTAGAGGGAGAACCGAAGGGTCTTTTGTCTTGAGGCAAATCTTCTTTGATTAATGTATACAGCATTTGTGGCTTCATGACCACATCATTCATGCCCTTCGCCATAATCTCTGCCATGAGGCTATAGAGTGAAGGAGATAAGCAACCTACGCTAAATTTGGTTAAGCAGAGAACCGGAACACATATTACAAGTATATATATAAAAAAAAAAGGGTGAAGCAAATAAAAGAGAAGGTTATAACTGAAAATCAAGTAAGTAACGGCAACAACTTACCGACAGCAGCAAACAAACTGGTAAATAGCAAACCCAGCCAAACCACGGCTGAAGACGAGACAGCAACCGAGCACTATACCTTCCCCCCCCTGTTTAATAGCAATTCTACTCCAGGCCGCGGAGGGTTAATGGACGAGTTCGTTTTTTTAACACAAATTTGTTTGAGTTATAATTTATAATTTAAAAAATAATAATTAAAAATATTTTTTATTTCATCATGTTTTTTATTTTTTTATATTATACTATTAAATTTCATTTTATTTTATTTTGATATATCAAATTATAGTCCTCAAAAAACTAATTGTTATTATCATTAGAAATAAAAAGCTAGGAATATCTAATATAATTCTAAAAATTATCCACCAATTTTATAGAACAAGAGTCTATACAATATAAAAATTATAGTAAATTATTTTAATAAAATAATAAAAATATTTTGATCATACTAAAATGTTTTAAAACACGATAATAATAACACTTACAAAAAGAAACATGATTCAATTACAGCTTTCATTAATATAATCATTTCAGATTTATTTATAAATTTTCATCCCACTTTTGAGTTATACTCCAAAGTTATAATGGAGTTATATTATACTCAATTGAGAACTTGTGTCTTCATTTATATTTTTAAAATTTGCTCTTTATTTTTAGCATAATTGCCAAATAATGCATTACTTATTCCATGCATTATAATTAAAATATGTATAACACATCAAATATTAACAATGTATTTTTTGTTTCTTTAAATCATAATGCGACATATTCAAATGTATAATAAATATTACTTTTAGAATGCAAGCATCTTTCAATAATTTCTATGCACCTTGAGGTTTTTCTCTATAATCTCACAAATGGTATCTTTCATATCTATATGGTGAATGAAATCCAAACAATATTACTATAGCCTTAGTTAATCAAATAAAATGTACCTAATATATAAAGAACATAATATTGATTAAAAGCTATCAGAAATTAATTGTAACTACTATAATTATTTCAGATAATGTAATGCCTTGTGGAGGAATAGAAAAATTGGTTTATTAGATTTGTTACTATTTATTAAAAAACTAGAGTCATTTGTAATACCTTCTCATCCAATTATTACATATATGAAATGCATGTCAAATAAGTGATAACACATAATTTGATCATCTCATTTTCCCTCTATGGTACTTGTTCACTGGTTAGAATATGTGCATCAATATGTTACCATTTATTGCTCCATTATAATCCTAAAAAATAAAAGTATATTGTTCAAATAATTAATCTAATACAAGGAAATGATGAAAATAATAATTTAATATATGAATATACATAAAACCATGGAAAGTATTTTTAATTATGTTGAATCTAAGGAGATATATTGGTAAAGGATGGTGAAACAATGATTATTTTTTGTAAGACAATTAGCTACATATAAAACTTTGTAAAATATTTTGAAATTGTCTAGGTCAAATGTTGAAAGCACTACATAACTGTAGTTGTCTCATTAAATGACTTGTCAGCTTTAAGCCTACTATACTCTTTAATTCATCACATAAGCTTGGAAAGATTGTCTTGCTTATTTGTAAGTGTTTAATCCTTATAGGAAATCCATTCAAAAGTTTTCATATCTAATTATGGCTTGTTAAAGAAAAGTTATATATGATTGCTTGTTCAATTGAAAATGTTTATTCTCTTCTCTCACTAGAGAAATAAGGAACTCATTTATCTATAGTATTAACATTAAATAATTAATAAATAAATTTAAATATAAATATAAATGCTAACATTATGAAACACCATGACATTTAATATAAATTTAAAAAGTTCATATTAAACATTCAGTCAAAAGGTTCATAGACAATATACACTTAAAATGTTCTAAACATGGAATAATTTTTAATATAAAAGTGCATAAACTAATAAGACCTCAATATGTAAGAACATGAAACTATAACTAAAGAGACGCAATTTAATCCATCTTTCTTGCATTTAGCAACTTTATAAAAATCTCCATATAAAGTGGAGAATCATGTAAAGTCGTTACTGGTTTTCTATATTGCAGACCCTTGGGACCCAAATCATATAAGGGATTCAAACATTCAATCGTTATATTATTCTTTTGATTAATTGATGAAACTTCAAATCCATTAGTGGATGATATTCAAACCATCTTTTTCTCAAGTAAATTATTATTTCTTTTTTTATCATTCACCAATTATAATCAAGACATTTTTTAGAATGGTAAAGTATAAATTATTTGCCTTCTTCTACTTAGGATATTTCTTTTTCTTAGAAAACAAATTTATAACTTGAACTCCGTTTTTATTAAATGAACAAACTTCATCAACATCAATTCTATATTCTTCTCTATATTATTTGATGGAGATTTATTTAATGGATATGTATGCAAACTAGTTATAGTAGCATCTCCAAAAATATGACACAAGTCTAAAAACTCCTTACATCCTTTCTTTTTTGGAACCTATGAGTCATTTTATGGACCTATAATAATGAAAAGTGCATATGAGAAAATTATAATTCAATTTGGTTTAGTAATCTAAAATTTATACCCCAAACATTTTCGGGTGTTCTTATAATAAAACAGCATTTTGTGTTCAACTTCCATTCAAAAATTGAAATCATTAGAAACTGAATTAGAACTCCATTTTATCATACAAATTGTAGCGTTATGTCTCTAGTTTACTCCAAATCAAAAATCATTCTATATGGATAACTACACAAAAAATTATGCCTAAAATATCAAAACATGCTTTATGTAGGAAAATTGACTTCGCCGGGTCAAAACCCAGAAGTTCGTCACGGCAAACTTTCGTAGAAATCTACTTTGAGAACATGTTTTACTACATTTTCCATCTTTTTACTTCCCATATTTCATATATAACCCATCTTAAACCTAATCCATCTCTTCTACTTCATTTTCAATTTCTTTTCAACCCAATATCATTGACAAATACATCAAGATGTATCTTTGATCATTAATTCTAAAAGAGAACATTTACCTATATCACTCATCAACAACTTCCTACACATATTAAACTTCATTTAAGTTTCATTTAACTAAACCCATGAAATTTAAAGCATAACTTACTTGTTGAAGCTTCAAATTCTTCAAACTCTTCAAGAATCTCCAAAACCCTAGCTTTTCTCTTCTTTTTCCCCTCGTTCCACGACACTCTCCTTCTTTCTCTCTTCTCATAAGTTTTCTTTTAATTTATACTCTTAAAAATCATAAAATGTCCCTTTTGTCCTCCAATATAAGCCTCATGTCTTTTAACATTAAGTGAATTTCCAAAAATACCCTTGAACATTTTTATCACCTTAGCATTTTAATTCCATTAACGTATGCAATAAATCCTCCTATCATTTGAAGTGAATCACACGTTAATACAAAGCTTATAAAACGATATAAGAATGCACGAGAAGGGGGGTTGAATTGTGTATTCCCCTTTTTGAAAAATTCTTTCAAAAATGTTTGTTAGAAATAAAATTCTTTTACAGAACTTCCGATAGATTCTAATTAATCAAAACTTTGAAAACTTTGTTTACGAACTAAGTAATGATAAAACTTGAATCTAAAAGAGAGATAGAGTAAGAGTAGTTGACACAGCGATTTATCCTGGTTCACCCCAAACCGTGGGCTACGTCCAGTCCTCAGAGTTCTTTATGAGATTTCACTATCTTTTCAACTTTTTACAAGTATTCTTTGCAAGCCTCTTCAGGTCTCTACAATCAGTATTCTTTCACACTTAGCCTCTGCAGGCTATTTGTACCACTTCCTCACTGAAAAGTGTTTGAAAACTTGTTACAGTAGAAATAGCTCTCAGCTAATTTGCACAGTATGTTTTTACAATCACGTAGATGTAATTCAGCTAATTTTTTAACTCAACTAACTTTGCAATCTTCGACTTCGACTTGTATTTATAGCCTTCGTCTTCAACTGCTTCTTGATTCTTGTTTATTGAATCTTGTATCTTGAATCTTCAAAAGAAACGGTTAATCAGTTGAGTTCTATAACTAACTCGAACTGACTTCTTCGTTTTCTTTTCGAATTCTACGTCTGCTTTTCTCCGTCTGTATTTTTACGTCTGTGTTTCTGCGTCTGTGTCTGTCTGCGTCTGCATCTGTATGACTTCGTCTGTGTTGTTCTTTTGTTTTACTATTCGCGTCTGCATCTGCGTCTATTTTGCACCGTCTGCTTTTCTATACTTTGTGTCTCTGCGTCTGCTTATTCTTTGCGTCTGTGTCTACGTCTTATTTTGCTTCTACGTCTGCGTTGCTTCGTCTGCTTTTGTTTTTCTTTAATTGTTCTCTTTGTTATACATCAAAATTATATCTAAGTAAAGTCATTTGGACTTAACACATTATTCTCGACGAATGTCAGCAGTTTATCAGTTTCCCAATGATTATACAATGACTTATACTAATGTCTATTCATTTATACCTATTGCTCCTCACATTTCAATCTCTTCATCAGAGATAATTTATGGTTCCCAAATAAAGTTAAAAACACAGCCTATGGTGTGGACCAAATTTCACCTCACATGCACAAGAATGTCTCCTCGAATTTTTGGATGTTTTACGTCAACAAAAATATATGTACACTCCCGATAGCCTTTTCTAATCCTTATGCTTGAATCTTTGCTATGGAATAACTCCAGTATTCTCATTTT
>JANJEY010000004.1:48685993-48715576 GCA_024703695.1 Erythroxylum cataractarum | reverse complement strand
GTAGCCTTATGTCTCTAGTTTAATTCAAAACAAGAATCGCCTCATTTCGATTCCCAGATCAAAAGTTATGCTCAAAATACTCTCAGATGTTCCTAATCCAAAAATTACACCCTAATCCGAACTTAAATTCAGAAATTAGTCTTAGGGGCAAAATTGACATTTAATCTCTTCATATGACTTGTAGCCCCTTGTCTTATCTTTATTTTTCCTTAAGAATCGCTTCAATCGGATCTCTACAGATCCCGAATTTTATAAAATACTGAACTATATTCGGAAAATTTCCCGACTCAATTTGATTAAATTAATCACCATTAATTTAATCTCATAAAATTACAAATTTTCCATGACGATGTAGGAAATTGTCTTAGGAATCCAACGCCACGAGAATCAACTCAATCGGATGTCGGACGGAAAAGATATGAGAAAAATAGTGAACAAAGGTCGGATTGGAGGAGGAAGCAAGAAAATTGAAGAAGCAAAACGATGTCGTATTAGGGCGAGGAGAGGGCTCGGTCGCCCTGGCGACACGTCGCCCTAACGACGCGAGCCGGACGCCCGCCATCGCTATGGCGATGCGTCGCCGTAGTGATGGCGGCTGGACGCTCGCCATCGTCGCCCTAGCGACGGGGATAAATCATTTTCCTTTTTTTTCCACATAAAAAAATCCAAAACTTCTAAAATTCATAACTCTTAATCTCGAACTCCAATTTTGACAAACTTAGTCTCTATAGAAAGCTTAAAGGAAGTTCTACATCTTTCACAAAGGACATAAAACTCAATTCAACTCCTAAAGGAGTCCATTTTCTGGTCAAAGATACTATCCTCTAATAATCATGCTAAGACCACAATATAAACTTGTAAAAATCATAACTTATTATTCCGAGATAAAAAAATATACTTTATATCAAAATAAAGATAAAATCACAATCTTCAATTTTCATGAAGAACATCAAAGCTAAATTAACCTCTAACTAGGTTAATTTCTTAGTCAAAGATTCAGTCATACTTAAAGTCAAAAGTCAACTTTATCAAACATGAACTTTGACTGATCATAACTTTCACTCCCGATATCGAAAAATTTCAAACTTTATAGCTACAGAAAGTTATTAACATAATCTACAAGTTTCCCGCAGACCATTTTACCAAATTTTGCCCGAATCAAAAGTCAACTTTTAAAGGCCAAAAAGTCAACTATTTCACAATTTTTCATCTTCTCACACTTCTTTTCTTTATTTCTTGATTTTCAACTCAATTTCAATCAACTCATCCACTTTAATTTTATAAACCATACCAAGCTACTCCAAACCCGAAGGTATCAAAATCAAAATCATTTCTTTTCTTATCAAGATCCTTTAAGTATTAAGTCATCTATTACACAATGCTTACACAAAACACTCCTGAGATTTCATTTTCATAATTCAAATTTTCACTCAAAGATCGGGATCCAACAGTTTGAAACCTCCTATCATTTTTTCTTTAGCTCCTACCCACTTAGTCTCCTGAATGTTGGCTATTTGTATCCTATACTTGTCTAAAATCTCTACTAATTGTAAAGACTTTCCTATAAGGGTCCTAATGTTCTAAGAGTCTATTCTTATTAAGTCATCTCCTTTTTTATTCCTGCATCTTTCACGTATCCCGTAGGTACTATCCTAAGAAGTCCTTAAAAGCTAAAAATAATAACAACAACAATAACAACAACAACGATGACAACAACAACAATAACAACAATAATAATAATGATGATGATGATAATGATAATGATAATGATAAAACTAATAATAAAAAAATCAATAAATAATTAACAATAATAAAATAAAACTAAGATAAATAATAAATAATTTGCCAAACGAAGGGAGCCTCAGTAATATACAAAGAATACCAGCAGGAAAACAAAAGGCATGATTGATTAGAGCATGAAAAATTGTTGAAACCCACACAATACAATATGTGGTCCAAGTAGAAACACTTGTAGAAATACACAACATTCTTGTCAAAGTTGAAGAGCTCATTGAGAGATTTATGAGGTGGCAGGAGAAATGGTCTTTGTGCCCGGTAAGGAGCAAGTCTATAGAGAGAGAAATTTCTAGAGGATGTTGATTAAAACACGTTAAAACCAAAAAAAGGCCTTATCTTATAAAGGAAGTCGCGTAAGACAAAAAGGGCGGGGTAGTAACGGGAAGCAATAGGAAAAGACTGATGATTTCTTTTTTGATAGCCGCAGACTTGTCAGGGGGCTCGAAAAAGCTAATGGAGATAGCGAATATGCGATTAACTAAAGTAATACCCTAAACAACATCCTACGCAATGTTCCCTGTCTGTCTTGTTCAGTAAATCCAAACACCCAGTCCATGTTTACAGAAGATAGTCGAGGGTAAAATTCAGAGAAAAAACTAGAAAAAGAAGAATGTATCTGACTCTGGTTGCAACCACAACAAAAATCTAAACCACGAGTTTCATGCCATACAGAAGACATGGAAAAAAACGAAATAAAAACACTTCAAACTATAAATAACCACAGATTATCTCGCGGAATTGAAATACCAAAAGTAAGTGGTTAGGATCCACTGGAGAGTGTATTCCCACTTAAAGGACCATAGAGAGCAGCTGGAGAATGGGTAAACACATACCTAGGTCGATGATCATAGGAAGCCCACTGGCAGTGAATGATCTTCAATCTTCAACCTCTAAATAACAATCACAAAATACCCTTTGCGATTCAATTTGATAGATGCAAATGTGTCTCCTATAAGGCATTCTGAATGCACTCATACAACAAGTTATGAAATAAAGATTGCATTCTCATTCTCAGCTCTTTATTTCTGACTATCAAACAAGACTTTAATGTTAATTCACAACTTTTAGCAAAGATCTCGAGGTGAATCTATACCCTTAACATTTCAAATCTCTATAATTTATTATCAAACAAATGATTTTATGGCGTACAAAATCTCCATTTTTTGAAAACATTTAAAATATTTCCATATTAAATATATATGCATAATGTGGTATAACACAATTTTTCTAAACTTTTGATTCTAAAGTTTTCTTATTCTTACATTAACATTTTTGTATTAATCATAAATTTAGAGATTTAGTGGTTTGAGACTAGTCATAAATTTTTTGAAAACTAATTATTTACACCACAAAATTTTTGTGTATTTTATTAATAAGTATGTCTATAAAATTGATAATAAGCAAATACATACATAATAAGTAAATTTGGAACATTTTGGAAATATACAATATTATTATAGTACCTTAAATAAAGTCTCACAACATACAAATAAAAGTCTCAAAATTTAAAATTTTTTATAACCAAAATCAGACTTAAATTTCAGTCAACTCAAGTCATCCCTTATATCAATGCCTACAATGCAGGAAATTAAGTGTCTCACTAATCCCAAAATTTAAAGAAATTGAAAGCACTATTAAGTTATTAATAGACTTGGTAGTAGGTCAAATCGAATTTGCTTCTGACTAGTTCGGTTCAAAGCCCTCCTAATACAATCTAGATTGTTACTAAACGATATTTTAATATAATTGATCCAAACAGCATCATGTTAGTATATAGGCTTTTAAATTTACGAATTAAAGTAATGTCGACTAGGATCTGGGTCGCTTAGGTCATTGGGACTAGGTTTTAGAGTAGGCCTTCAGGCCATGCCCTGACCAGAAACCCGATTGACTTAAATTTAGTCTGCAAATTTTTGACTAAACTAGACGACATGACTCTGTTTGATTCCTCTGATTGATCAAGAAAAAAGGAAAGATCATTCTATGAAATGTAGACAGCTAATTCATAATAGTAATCATAAGCACCATCATCATCCCAATGGTGGAACACTAGATATTTTCATGCAAGAGATGCAGAGATTGAACTCAAAGCATCAGCGGCAGACGGTAGCATTTTCCAAGCATTGATGGACAGTTTGTCACCCTTAACCACAGGTTCAAACGTCAATATGATCCATACCCAAATAAAAAGGAAGTAAATTATGGTAAATATCAAGCCTATCTGGTTAAAATTTAGCTACTTCAACCTAGATTGAATTGATGTTGGTTGACGTAAACATAAACTTACAACAAAACCTTCTGTATTTTTGAAAACAGTACATAACTGGGAATTCTCATTTTCATTTACCGATTAGCAGTGGATCACAGTTACCAAAGACGTTGGCAAAAAAACGCAAGTTCCTTTTCAAATGCGTACTTCATCTGGACAACCTGGAAGCATAAAGATTGGTTGGAGTCACTAATCCCTCTAGATAAATGACAGTGGACGAATCACATTTCACCATTACGAAAGATACTATTCTTCAATTTCAGCACTACTTTAATAATTTGGATGCATCCCTAGCGAATACAACGTGATGGAAGCTAGGGCATACGCATTGCAGAAACTAAGATTAGCATCAAGGCACAAATCTGGCCTCCAAAAATTGCAGAAACTTTTGACAACTCAAATGGAACATCTTAAGTTCATCTTCACGGGCAGGATTGAAGAGCAACAAGAGAAATTAAACAAAGATAGAGACGGGAGAACTAACCAACATGTTAGGCAGATTATTCAGATCTCAGAATAGCAAAGAATGTCAAACACGCTTAACCAATTCACATGGCTGCAGCTACACAGCACAAAAAATTCTTATTGCCAGTAATACTATTTGGTTCCTAAATACCATACATAAAATAGATATACCCTCCACTATCAACATTATGAATCAACCTGTTCTATTAAATTGAATCCAATGCATGCATACTATGCCTAATAGCCTATACTTAAAATGAACATAAATAGACTGTACAAAATGGAACTTTTAATTTGCAAAGACTATACAAATTATTCACTTATTAAAAAGGGTAGGGCGAAGTTTGATATGCCAAAGGAGGTCCTTGATTAGGCATATGGCTTGTAAGGGGTGGCATATGGTTTCCAGGGTTCATTGGCTGAAAGATCAAGTGTTGGTGAACTGGAACAGTAGGCGGAGGAGCCCAGTTGTCCTCAACAGGCTGAGTGGCATCCACAGAAGTGATGTCATGAATACTTGACCTCTTTCTCTCTTTCTTCACAGCACTCTGTCGAAGGAAATATTTCTGAGCATGGCTAGCTACCTGAGTTGGTGTTCTTGTCATCACCACATTTCTTGATATGCTCCTCCAGTCTCCCTTTCCAAATTTTTGGAGTCCGATCAAGAATAACCTGTGACAACCAATAAAATAACAATTGCCAAGACATAAGACTCACTCAACAAAAAATTGCCGAGACCTAAACAGCGACGTAATAAGCCAACGTTATGCGTATTACACAATATATATATATATATTAGTTCTTTTACACGTTCAACCCTTTAAAATATATATCCATGACTGACAAAGGCATCACTACAAACTCACGAAGGATCAAATTTCAATAAATCCCCAGCATCTAAGAGTTTTTCACTCAGTGCTTGAAATGCACCAAGAAAGAGGGCAAAGAACAACCTCCATTTGCAGTTTCATGAATTTATAGTATTACAGACGTATACGATGCGTAAAGTTATGAACTTTGGAATTAATATGGCTACACTTGTGAATAAATTTAAAAGAATTGGAAAAACCCAAAAAAGTCAAGACACTCACTTATGCTCCTCTTCTGTCCAGGCAGTACCTTTCTTCCTCTCAATATCTCTAGTCTTCCCACCAGAAGAAACGTGATTACTACCGGAATCCAAATCCGAGTCGGAAGACAAGTCGTCAGCATAATCAGGCAGCTGAACTCTACCCGAATCAATTTCATTCACGTCATGAACAAGCAGATTGTAGTGTTCCACGACTTCTCCCACGGACCTACCGACCTGTCGGGCAATCAAATGCCACCGATCCGCAGAATTCTCAGGGTACATAACAAGAGCACTTTCGAAGGCCTTGTCGTCATCGCGAGTCCACCCGGACGCGTGAGTCAATGACCGAATCATGCCTTTGTATCTTTTGTTTCGCTTCTGGAGTCTGGTGGAATACTTTCGTTGGCTTTGATGGTATATATAGGAAGAGACTTACAGAGAAGCGGCGGTGTTTTTATATGTACAGGTGTGAGTTTTGTTATAGGGATTCTGGAATATGGAAAGTTATTAAAATTGTTAGAAGGGTTTTGTTTGTTTCTTTTTCTAAGACTTTGATACAGCTCAGAGTTTTGAGGTTACACGTTTTTACTTTTATTGGCGGCTAGGTTGTTTATCCAAGAAGTTACACCGTTGCCTTTATTTCTATTTATATATTTCATATTCTTTAAAATATACAGTTTTATTTTGACCGTATTAATTATTTTAAGCACATTTTTTCAATTGACTCTTGAAGCATCCCTAAACTTAATTCAATCATTTTTGGGGCTGCGGGGAAGACAAATTACGGATCCAGAGCCTTTCAATCTGTGCAAATGCTAAAAGCCATTAAAAAAGATTATATATTCTTTCTAAAACACAATCTTGATCATAAAAAGTTGGCTTCGGAGAACCTTATGGAAACTTAAAAAGGATTCTAGCTTATTCTCCGAAGGATAGAACTCTAAGAGAGAGATAAAATTTAAAAAGAAGTACTTTAAAGCTTTAGAAGCTTCTAATTCTCAACTAAAGCAAAAATTCAAAATACAATAGCTCCAAAAAGGGGATAGCAACATCAATATTTCTATAGTGTGTAATCCTAGGGAGGAATAAAATTTATTCTTATATGAACCTTGTTTAAGAACATAATGAACTAAAGGAGCTGGCTAGAAATCATTTCATGGGAATTAATGGCATTTGTTGTAGTACCTCATATTTTCCTAATGAACTACTAAGAATCATGCAAGGAGTTATAGCACAAACTCATCACCCTATGCTACTTAAAAAAAGTCACCAATGAGGAAACCAAGTCAGTGTTATTCTCCTTTCATCCAGACAAGCCCCACGATCATATGGATTCAATGTTAGGTTCTATCAAGAAAATGGGATCTAATTGGACCTACAATTGTATAGGTAGTGCAATAATTCTTTAAAAGTGATAAGTTATTGACTGAATTCAATAAAACTATCTTTGCTTGATATTAAAAATTCCTAATCTAATGATTCTCAATTGTTACAGACTTATTGCTTCCTGTCATCTTAAAATACTAGCAAACAGGTTGAAGCAATCCCTTGTTGAGGTGATCAACCCAAGTCAAGAAACATATATACCTATAGGAAGCATAAGAGACTATAATGTTAGCCCTGGAGATTTTCAAATACTACAACTTCATGTTGAACATCAAAATTTGTGCCCTCTAAATTGATTTCACCAAAGCCTTTGACATAGTAGGATGGGCTTACATCATCTCTGCCCCCAAAACTTTTTGATATGTCAATAGATTCATCAAGTGGGTTTATGCTTACATCACCACCATCTCTTATATACTGCTAGTGAATGGAGAGCCTTCATAACTCTTTAAAGCTTTAAAGGGACTAAGACAAGAAGATCTCATTTCCCTTTACCTCTTTGCAATCATTATGGAGGTATTACTCATAATCACTACTATGACCATTGCAAGAAATCTAGAATTTAAGTATCATCAAAGATGTGGAGATCTCAAAATATCACAACTTTCTTTTACTGATGATATGTTAATGTTGTATGTCAATGATCCACTATTAATTGGAATCATGCTACAATCTCTACAAATGTTTAGGGAAATATTTGGACTGATTTTCAACCCAATAAGAGTTCTGCTTTTCTATTCAAACACAATCATGTGGATTATATACCTTTGATCTCAATTATAAGAATAAAGATCCAACAAGTACCCATAATTGATCTCGGTGTCCTAATTTCAACAAAGAAGGTAAAGGAAATAGAATGTAAGCCTCCGATATCCTCCATCTAGAAGAGAATATCAATATAGAGTAACAAATTTGTCTTCAATGGAGACAGACTACAATTAGCAATTTTAATCATTAACAACTTGCACATCTATTATTTATCTCATCTTGCATTACCTAAGAGCATTCTCAAGAAGATTGATAAATGTATCATATACTTTACACGAAAGGAACATAGTAACAATCATGGAAAAGCCCCAAAGGTCAAATGGAGCACAATAGGTTTGCTTAAGAAATATGGAAGTCTTGGAATCACGTCAGCCACAAGGATGGCCAAAGCACTAATGGTTAAGAGAGTTTAGAGGATCTGTGTAGAGAAAGAAAGTCTTTAAGTGAAATGGTTTTACATGGTGAATATCAAATAAGAAAGTATATGGACTATTAAGGGCAAACCTACACAATCCTAAGCATTTTAGTAGATTTTAGACACTAGACAACTTATGCAACCCCATGTCGAGCACATTATGAGAAATGGAAGTGATACCAAGTTCTAGTATGATAACTAGCATCATATGCGGCCACTATAACTTACAACAAACTTCTAGAGCCTAAGAGGTTTAATGCCTAAGAATACTAATGTTTATACGCTAGTCCAAAATGGGAACCAGAGCTAGCCTTTTCACTCAACCAAGGATTGTTGTGCCTCGTAAGTCACCAGCTTGATCAACTTCAACCAAATTCAATTTAATAGGAGCTACACAAGACCAAAACATTCTCAATAGAATAGTGTAGAAGGCTGCTATTGGGACCCTTGATCAAATTTTAATTTCACAAATTCAAATAGGACTCAAAGATTACACCAGCTCACTCCTTCATATTGTAGTTAGCATCACTATAGAGGTTCATAATAAGAGAGGTTGAAATTTAGGTACCTAATCCTGAATGTGCACTACGTTGAGACATACTGGAGACACTAGATCACCTATTCTTCAAATGTGCATCAACTAATCAATTTTAGAGACAATTTTTGCTGACATTCAATCTAAAGGAGAACAATCAGACATGGATAGACATTCTCACATGGGCAACCAAGGTGAAATGCAACTTGAAAGGAGATTACAAGTTATTCAAAGTTAGTTTTGTCATAATGGTTTACTATATATGGAGAAAGAGGAATGCCAAACTACTTGGAGAAGCTAAGGATATCTTGAATTATAACTGGATAGGGTACAAGCCTAAACTAAGGCTAACTGCTTTGACAGGTTCCTATAGATAATACATCGCAAGAAAGCTAAAAATGATATTGAACCTGTAAAATACATTGTACCTATATAGAAGTTGTAATTCTTTAAGGGTAGTTGGGGTACTTTGGAGTGATTTGAATTATAATAACTTTATTAGTTAAGTATGAAATTAATTATTTACTTTTAAAAAAGAAAAGTAAAAATAAGCACTTAAAATGAGAATAACATTAGATAGCAAAGAATTCGGTAAAAATAAAGATGAATAAAAATAAATAAAAAAACTAAGCTTAAGACATGAATTGAAAATGAAGAATACAAATCACTTATATAAGTCATTGCATGCACTTCAATTAAAGAATATAAGGACTGTTAAAATAGAAAATAAGAAGAATTTTAATAAATTTCTTGTACCAATATTCTTTACAATCCTCGTATCTTAACGGTTGTGATTTCATTTAATTTTAGTATAAATTTGTAAAAAGTTTTTAATATTTTATTTTTTAAGAATTTAAAATTTAAATTTATTTGAATGTACTTTTTAAAATAAAATTTTGGTGTAATTAATTAACAGAAAGTATATCAAGTGAGTAAATAGTTATGTAACTTTGTAATAAGAAAAGGATGACTAACTAAATTGGTCGAATAATTTGGAAGCTTTTAGAAAGTTATCCAGTAGCTCAAATTAACTTATTAAGGGGCATTTGGATAATCAAACAAGATTATAAAATGTATTAACCTATTAGATGAGTGACATCCAATTGATTGAGTAATAGTTATTTCATGTTTGAAAATTATCTAAAACATGAAGGGTAATTTGTTGATTATGGGTCTATAGGTCAAGTTATGCTTACAACACTTGTATTCTATAGTATTTAAAGAATTTACAGTTTGAGGTTTTATATTTAATGACTATTTAAAATTAAGAGACTTCAAATAATTTAAGTTTTTCAATTGTTTAAAGAAAGGAATGTAAGAGGGAATCAACATTGATTGAGAGAAATAAATGCTTTTTATAGTAGTTTTGTTATTATTGTGTATTGCTTTGTTACCTTTATGTTAAGAGTTTAAGCTATGCATCAAGTATTTTTGAATTCCTCTTCATGTGTTAATATAACTTAATAAATAATATAATTAATTTAGAATACTATCGCAATCAAAATACTTACATATGTATAATTATAATTTAATTCAAACTCGTGATCATATCAAAATATTAAGAATTTAGCAACAACTAAAAATATGAGGAAAATTTTGTACAAATTCCTAAATTTGGTTTTGTTTATATAAAATCAAGATAGGCATCAAAACATGTCTAGATACATCTCTTTGTAATTTTGACCATCTTTTATATTATGATCTATTTTAAGAAGACAAAATTTCTATCTAGAACAAATATAACGGGCCAAGTTATTAAAGTTTTAGGTTTTCTCTTAATTTTTATAATTTTGCTTTTGGTGACTTAAGCTAAAATTTTATTTTCTTGCTTTAACTTCGAGACTTTTATATTCGAAGATGTTAGTTATTCAATTTTTACATTAAATTATTTACCCACCATAAATGTCTAAATCTTTATAGTCTATACCTTTTAAAACCAACGTTTGTTGTTTACTTTTGATTCTAAACTAAGTGATATATAATGGCTATCTCTATATATCATATAGAATAAAGGGTGACAATGGGCCGAAAAGGGGGGCCTCAACCCTTTTCTGCCATTGACTCAATCAATTTGGGTCAATCTCTTCTTCGACATTGACGTAGCCTCCAATGGTTTCAACAGTCTCTCTCAATCTCCAGTACCACCAAATCCACCAACTTGCCACCATCTGGGTCGATCAATGAGCTATTCACCATTGGAACTGCACCGCCAAATTTTTTTTGCATTTTTGGTTTATTGTACTTGTATGCAACAGGGGCAATTTCATTGGTATAATAAATGGGTGATCAAAACCTAGGAATGTAACCTGTGAACTTGGATTTTTTGTTTTTGTCAAGATTAAGGTTGACATGTGGACTGATGATGTGTAGTCTGGTAATTAGAGACATTGTTGTGATTTTAGCGTTTGAGTGAACTTGTGAGAGTTAAACTACTTTAGGAGATCCGTTTAACCTGCAGTAGTATAAATTTTTTTTCTATATTTATGCTTCATTTCATCATATGTTCCCGAAACTTGTTTACCTTTTTGTTTATTTTCATATTCTGTCTTTATATACAATTATGTTCTACACCTAGTCACTTCTTGTTTCTTCACAAAGATCCTGTCTATCAAAAATCTTACACTGTAAATCTTACTTAAGGTCTCTGTTAAGCAAGAAAGGATCGAAAAGTTTAGATTTCTAAAAAACAATTCTGGAGAATTGATGTCCATATAGAAGAGTAGGACTTATGTCTTAACTATCATACCAAAAATTTAAGCTACAACCAATTTTTGTTTATCTTTGATTTATAATGAATGATCTATTTTATAAACCACCTAGATAGTATATAGATTAAAAAATCATAATACAATTTTTTTAGACTTATCAGTGAAATATTTCATAAAATTAGGACTCATAGTAATAATAACCTTTATGAATTGGCTTTTAGTGTACTATTTGTAACTTTCTCTCTCTCTCGTTAAAAATAGATTATTGTTTTCTTCTTTAGTTACTTAGACGTTGCTTTTAGGTCTGAGTTTAAAATGGAATTCCTCGATCAAGAGGGAAATCTAACCAAAAAAGTGTGAACCTGAAAATGGGAGGAAGATCCTGTCAAGTCCCAAACTAACTTACAGTGCTACAGTTATAGGGGCTTCAACGGTGGACGACAATGCAAAGGAACATGCATGGCCCAAAGAAGATATAGTTGAGATCGAAGAAGGCAACATCTCACCAACGCCGGGGGAGGTATGGAGGCATTATGCTCTCCCATACGTTTAAGGGAAAACTAGATAAACAGTGGGAGAGAACCGTCGTTGTGAAGCTTCTTGGATGATGCATTGGGTACTGGTATTTAAGCTCCCACCTGAAAACCATGTGGACTCCAAGAGGGCCTATGAAAATTATAGACCTGGATTATGACTACTATCTGGTGAAATTTGTTAAGGAAGGCGACTTCATCAACATCCTGATGAATGTGATGCAAGGTCAATTTAGTCTTTTGCCTTAGCTTTTATTTCCAAGAAATAAAACGGTGCGTAGGAGCTGGGATTAGTAGGTTCTAGACATTTGCAACATTCTGTTATTCGCTTTTCATTTTCACTTTCCTCATTGCTAGGGATGGTTACAACCGAATTGTTTAGGAGTATGGGGTTGGTTATTGGAGGGAATCCATGTAACCATTTGAATCTTTGATAAATATGATGTTGTTGAGGCACATGGGTATCGAAGAAGAAAAACCCAATTACAATCTTAATTTTCTCTCTCAATTCTTCCTTCTTCTTCCTTCTCTGTTCCTCTCTTCCTCAATTCCAAGTTTCAGTGTATCAGAATGGTCCGTAGGTCATCTTTGGTCAAGCCCTCTCCGTCTAACGCTGGATGCCCAACTTCCAACTGACACAAGGCCCCATATCTCGAGCAATAGTCTGGATACGATTCGTTGACTTCTCCGTTGCTCGCTATCATCCCATGATACTTACTGTGTTGGGTAACCTGGTGGGACACACGGTAAAGATCGATGAAGTCACCATGCAAACGTTGTGTGGAAGATATGCGAGAGTGGCAGTTGATATTGACCTCAATGCACCCCTACGAACTAGTGTGGAGATGGACGAGGAGAAGATCATGGTGGTATACGAAGGGCTCCCTCACATTTTCTTCACTTGTGGTATGGTCGGACATGGAAACAACACTTTCTTGAAGAGAACTCTAGTCCTAACCGACCCTACTCATCCGAACTCAGTTGCAGATGATGGCACGACAGGGCGGAGGAGTACAGTTGTGGAAGCTGCAGGACACCAATCGGAGGAGGGATCTAACGGTTACAAGCCATGGATGCAGGTACAATGGCCGCCTCTACGGGCTCCGAGGCAACGTCAGGATCAGAGTCGACATCATCCAGGAGACTCCCCAGCTAGGAGGATCGAGGTTTTCACTTTTGTCAGATCCTGACATCTTGGGGGTTGTGCATATGGACGGGAACACGATAACAGATAATTGAGAGGACTCTGGGTTTGGCCAACGTCTGAACCTAAATGACGTTGTTGGAAAAAGGAAGCAAACTCTGCATGGGACAACGTCAACTTCTATTGGTACTAAGCAAAGTGCAAAATCGGGGTCCACAGGCAAGTCAACTATTTCCATGTAGCAGACTCGAAGAGGTAGCACGTCGGTCGATGGTCATCAGGCAAAGGGAATGGTGGTCCTATCAATGTTCAACTCTAACCCTTTGTCTTAGATCAACACCTCGCATTCGTCATTCCCTCACATACGGAGATGTTATGCGATAGCTAAGCAATTATGATCATCGTCCCCGCAGGTGCAGAGCATCATCAACTGACGAACGGTGTTGCCCAGCCAAGGGTGGACCATAGGGGTTGGTTGGAGGTCGAAGCGCTCCCTCCTATTGAACCTCTTGACATGTAAGTTGATGGATTGTTACCCAAAACCGACGTGGAGCAAGGGATGGAAATTATAAGTGGGGAAGCCCAGGTAGTAGCCGAGGGAATTTTAAACTTACCTACATAGGTAAGTATGCCCGACCCTACCTTTCATTCTTGATGTCAATTTTAATTTGGAATTGTTAAGGAGCGGAGGGGAGTAGCATCCAGACTATCCTTCGCGATTATATTAGCTATTATAAGCCTGGCATTTTGGTTCTATTGGAACCCCGAATTAGTGGAGCTAGGGAACAAGAAGTAGCTCAAAACTTGGGCTTTACCTTTTCAGTTAGAGTCGAGTTGAACGTTTTTTCGGAGGAATATGGTTACTATAGATGAATGCCTTTGATATTTCAGTGGTTATAGCCCACAGATAATTTCTTCATACCACTATGAAGTATGGTAGCTCTACGTTCGATTTTACTCCTATTTATGCTAGCCCGTAATTTTCTGCCTGAAAAGTACTCTGGCCGATGTTAAATTAGGTAAGGCGTTCTACCTACAGACCCTGGCTGGTTGGTGGAGATTTTAACGCTAAACTGGAGTCTTCAAACAGAAGGGGTGGAGCCACAACGACAAAGATAGTTAATAACCAGTTTAAGAAATGGGTGCATGGGTGTGATCTTCATGATTTGGGTTTTGTAGGATCGAAGTTCACTTGGCGAAGAGGAATGGCTCAAACTTGCTTGGATCGAGTGTTTGGTTCGTCGTCTTGGCTAACGAACTTTTCCCATACTGTAAATAATCACTTACCTTTTCTTGGGTATCACCTACTTATGTTGATCAAAATAACTCCCGGGTTTTGATTTTAAAACTTGTGGCTAACAAATGCAGGTTTTGACGAAGTGGTAGCAAAACATTGGTTACCAACGGAGGCGATGTTTAATAAATCCTTAGCTATGTTTTCTAATATCCTTATTCGATGGAATAAATCCATTTTTGGTAATATCTTCTATAGGAAAAACAACTCCTCGCCTAGTTGGAGGAAATTCGCAGAGTAATGAAGACTGACAACTTGGATTCACTTTTCAACTTGGAGGAGAAGTTGAGTGACGATTTGTTACAGGTTTTGTGTGAGGAAGAATTATTTTGGTACCAGCGAGCCAAATGTGAATGGATATCGAATGGTAGTCGGAATACCAAGTATTATCATACTATCACCCTTTCCCAAAGGAAGAAAATGAAGATTGAACGACTTATTGTTGGCACTGGGACAGTGATAACTGATCTAGAGTAAATGAGACTCTCAGGAAGGAATTTCTTTTATTCAGCTGTATACACACAAAGAGGTGAATTATCAGCAGTACCTTCTTACAAGTGCTTTTCCACCACTTTCAATAGAAAGGGTTCATGAGCTAGTACTTTCAGTCTATAAATCAGAAATTAAGAGTGCAGTCTTTAGCATGAACCCTAACAAAGCCCCTAGCATAGATGAGTTCAATGCGTTATTTTTTCAAAATAAATGGGGTAAAGTAAGACACGAAATCGTAGACTTTATTAAGGAAATGTTCCATATGGAACGCTGGGAATTAAAACTGAATCAAACTATACTGGTTTTGATTCCTAAAGCCCCCTATCTGACCACCCTTGCCCAATTTCGACCCATTGGCCTATGTACGGTGTTGTATAAGGTCATTGCTAAAGTTATTGTGAATCGTTTGAAAGATCACCTAGATTATCTAGTGGGGGAGACCCAATGCAGTGTTATTCCTAGACGGCATAAAATTGCTAAATTATCATAGCTCAGGAGGTCATACACTCGTTCTATAAAAAGCAAGGGAAGACAGGGTATTTTGCCATAAAGGTAGACTTGGAAAAGCCTATGACTAGCTTTAATGGGATTTTATTCAAGGCACCTTAATGGATATTGGGATCTTGAATATCCTCATCTAGATCATTATGCAGTGCATAACAATAGTATCCATGCAAGTCAGCTAGCAAGGTACCTATTCTGACCCATTTACCCTAGCATGAGGTATACAACAAGGGGATCTACTCTCGTCTTACCTTTTTGTGTTATGTATGGAAAGACTAGGTCACCTTATCTTGCAACAGGTGAGTCAGGAGCATTGGAAATCGATAAAGCTAAGTCCCACAGAGTCGCCCTTATCACATTTATTTTTTATCAATGACCTCGTTTTGTTTGCTGAAGCTACGGAAGCACAAACGTCAGTGATAGCAAAGACCATGGATACTTTTTGTAAAGCATTAGGCCAGCGAGTGAGTTATGCTAAAACTCGGATCTTTTTTTCCAAAAACATGTCTCGAGATAAAGCACGACACCTCAGTCAAGCACTACAAATTCCCAGTACGAATAATCTAGGGAAATATTTAGGCATTCCGTTGATTCATGAACATATAATGAGAACTACTTATCAATACATCCTTGACCAAACACAAAAGAAGCTAGCAGGATGGCGCACTAGGATGTTATCACTAGCAGCGCGGGTTACTCTAACCCAATCAATTATTTCGACCCTTCCAATTTTCACGATGTAAACAATACATCTTCCGCGGCAATTATGCGATAATTTGGAAAAGAATACGAGGGATTTCATATGGGGGTTAAACGTTAGGCATCGAAAAATGCACCTGGTTAATTGGGTGGCAATGTGTGGACCAAAAAAAGCCGAGAGACTAGGCATTAAATGCATTCGTTCTTCCAACGATGCCTTATTTGCAAAGCTCAGATGGGAGTTGTTCACAAAACCCACGACCTTATAGGTACAGATCCTGCGGGCCAAATATCGGTTAGATGCCTATCATCTTCCCCAGACGCTTGCTAGGATAGGCGCCTTGGTGATTTGGAGGGAGATCTTAGCGACTTGACATATTGTGCGTCGAGGGGCTAAGTGGACTCTGGGTAATGAAAGATGCATTCGCTTCTGGCTAGTTAATTAGGTGGATGGTTGGGGACCTTTATATTTAGTGGCGATCTCTCTCATCCTTGATAGTGTTCTTAACGCTACTATTTCTGATTTCACAAATGAGGTGGAAACTGGCAATGGAATTTATTCCAACATTATCTTGCTTTCACAGTTTGTATGATTATTGCGACAATCCATCCTAGCTTGCTTAACAGGAAGGAAGACAAGTTAGAATGGGGCCAAACAAATCACCGGGGGGTTCACCGGGGGGTTAGCATATGATATAATTGAGCATGGAACCTCGGATAGTTCTAGCTTGCTTTGGGAGTTAATCTGGAAATGGGTAGGCCCACAACGGATCCAGTCCTTCCTTTGGTTTCTGGCTTAGAGGAAATTACTGACCAACCAGTAGCGTGTGATGCAGCATCTATCAGCGGATAGCAGTTGTCTCTACTGTGGACAGGAAGAGACAACCATTCATGCCATATGAGATTGTCCTAGGGTGCAGTCTTTTTGGTGCAAATTTTCACCAAAAATGAGGGATAGGGATTTTTTTCACCAAAACGAGGGTACATGGGCTCTTTCCAACCTTCGACAACAATCACATTAGAAGCAAGCCGAATGGGCCACAATTTTGGAAGTCGCTTACTGGTTTTTATGGTAATAGCGAAATAAAAGCAATTTTTAGATTAGCTTCGTTTGGAGAATAGACGACATTACCATAGTTATGAATTACGTTGGATGCGTCATATGGACTCGAGTTATGGAATGTCAAGTGTTCCCAACATAGGGCCTGCAGTTGGAGAATTTAGTAGGCTGGACCAAACCAATGGTCGGCTAAGTCAAATTAAATACTAATGGGGCGATGAAACAAGGATCCAGCATTGATACAGTTGGCAGCTTAAATCAGGATAGCCAAGGTCGTTGGTGTGGTGGATTCCTTCAAAATATTGGCGTAGGTTCACCTCTGGAAGCGAAACTCTAGGGAGTTCACTCGAGCCTAACGTTGGCATGGGCACTTGGTTGTGGTGGAAGTAGATTCTTTGGAAGTCATCAACATTTTTTCTTCGTCAAATATAGTAATGACTAATAACAATTCCTTGGTGGTAGGTATTCGAGGGTTAACTCGCTGAGCATGGGAGATGCAAATTCAGCATATTTATAGGGAAGGGAACCAGTGTGCCGATAGACTGGCTACTCATGCCTTTTTATCTAGACCAGGACTGCAACTTATCCAAGAGCCGCCGATGATCATTTTGGACTTACTTCAACAAGATATGAAAGGAGCACTCTACCGCAGAACCCGTCGCTAATGGGGTGTGTAAATTAAAGTGGTGTGTTTTTCTTGTTATTGTTTTATATTTTATCCTGTGTAAATAAAAAAAGCCTTTCTCAATTGACTAGTCTAAATAAAGTCACGTACTTAGTATGTTATCCCTGTTTGCCCTCCGGTCAGGGTAGCCCATTTCTTAGAAGCTCCTTTCATGTCGATTCTTTAGATACCAAACAAATAGGTGTGGTCAAAGATGTCCCTATTCGTTGCAAAAGTTTCAAAGCAGGAAATTGAATACTTGTGATGGTTTTGGAATCTAATGAGGACCAAGTATATGAATCTCTAGAGGAAAAATAGGTTAATATATTCGTTTGTGTTTCAAAAGAAAGTCCAAATCTAGGAAGAACAATTGCTTCAATACTGAGATTGTGCGAGTTTCTAGGCTGCTTTGCAAAGGTAAGACAAGAAAAAAAAAACAAGAGAACTTTGTAGCATGAACTTGGAGTTTTCATCAAGTTTAGTGGACAGTGTAGAGTACTATGATATTGACCTTCGGGCGGGAGAGAAAAAGAAAACCTATACACGTATTCCAACTTCCAAGCTAGTTTTTCGTTTTCTTTTTCACTCTGTATGGAAGGACTAAACAATTTGTGATATGGTGTGTCTTCTTCACTCAAGTCTTTGTTACCCTGTTGGCTTCTGAGGGTAATCATGGTGAAAGGTTTTGTTACCATGTTCTTTATTCGTTGATGATGAAAACCAGAAGGTGACGACATCACTTTGCCATCATAGAGTATATATATAACTGGAGGTTTGATTGGTCTTTTCTATTTCATTAGGAGGATTGGAACGATCTTTACAAGGAACACAGCTATGGTTAAACATCAAGAATACTTCAATATTTAGTTATATAGGTATCTCAAGAAGAAGCATAGATTTAGACTCATACCATATTTCTAACTCATTATGCCAGGCCAGTCTTAGATGTTTTAACTTTAAAAGTAGATTCATGTCATATTTACTTATATTATAGCAGACTTAGTATGAATCATTTAAACCCATAGATCAAACTAATGTAATGTCTTTAACTCATCATAGTAGGCCTAGCCTCAAATGCTTAATCTTAAACCCAAATTCAGGTTATATCCCTACCAAATCATAGCACACCTAATCTTTGACATCGGAGCATATACCTAAATATTTAGGTTATATCTCCACCTCATCGTAGGGGAACAGGTCCTCTATTTTAATTAACTAATTCTTACCATATTCTATTAAATCTTATCTACTCATTTATGTAAGGTTCACATAAATATATGGGCAATGCTCACATAAATATGTGGACAAAATTAAATAGTACACAATTGGAACACTCTAACAAGAGTAGAAGATCTCATTTCTCTTTGTGGCAGAACTAATCTTTAACATTTGAGCCTACATATAGATTGCTATATCTCTAACTTATTATAGCATACATAGCTAATAAACTTTTCAAACTAAGAATCCAAGAACTTAGGCATATAAAAATTACATTATATTATTTAGAGTCGTCATGGCATCATGATTAGTTGATAACCATAGATGCATATCCTTTTAGTAAAATATGGAACTTATAATAACCCAGACTACCCGTTCACAGATATTATCTGCTTTGGGTTGCCCATCGAGCTAAGGCCCACACGGTTTTGCTCTTCTCACACCCGAAAAAATGTGTTTATGGGGAAGAGATATCTATACCCTTATAAGGTGTATTTTCTTCTCCTCTTCAACCGAGGTGGGATCTCACAATATCCACTCCCCTGGGACCCAGCTTCCTAGCTGACACAACGGGTCAGGAATTGACTCTAATACCATTTGTAATAGCCTAGGCTACCTACCTATAGATATTGTCTACTTTGGATTGCCCGTCAGGCCAAAGCCCTCACGATTTTGCTCTTCCCACACTCAGAAAAATGCATCTATAGGGAAGAAGTATCTATACCTTATAAGGTGTATTTTGTTCTCTTTTCCAACCGATGTGGGATATTACAATATTCACCCCCTTTAGGGCCCAGCGTCCTCGCTAGCACAATGGGTCGAAAATCAGCTCTGATACTATTTGTAACAGCTTAGACCACCCACCTACAGATATTGTTTGCTTTGGATTGTCCATCGGGCTAAGACCCTCATGGTTTTGTTCTTCTCACACCTGAAAAAGGTGTCTGTAGGGAAGATGTATTCATACTCTTACTGTCATCTAACAACCTCGATAGACTCAATCTTGCTCTAAACATTTCCCAATTCCTACTCAGCTATACATTAAACAATTTAATTGAAGATTCTATTTCTTGGAGTCTCACTCCCTCTGGTAGCTACACCAACAGATCCTGCTAATCTCTCTTTAGCAACCCTTCTTATGTTGCACCTTGACACAAAATAGTGTGGCTTAAGTGTCATTCACCTAGATCTTCAACCATATTATTGCAAACTATTAAAAACACGCTTCTAAAGTTTGAAGGGGATCTATGGATCTTCATATTGGTTGTTGACTATTTAGTCTCTGGTTTGTAGGATGAAAGAAACAAAAGGATCTTCACTGATAATGCTAGTAGAGAAAAAAAAAAGCCTTTTACAAGCTATATATGGTATAATTAGAGCACACATTTTTTAATACAAGGAGAAACATTCATTCAACCAGTATAGCTTACAAAGTGGAGAATCAACTAGCACTTTCTTTTACTGCATAAGCTTATTATAGTCCTCTATTGCATACTAGTCTTTTGATTTCTTGTAACATTTGATATGCATCCTTCCCCTTGGATGTTCTTGTATACAATTAGAACTCTCTTGTCCAACGCTCAATGGCATTAATATATTCATTATTAAAAAAAAAAAGATAAAAACATTCTTTTTGTTACAATCAAATTCTTCTATCTTCATATTCTTTTAAGGCTGGTCAATTACTTTAATCAGTCATTTTAAAACAAGCAAAATGTTGTAGCAATAGATATTGTTGACACTATAACTAGGGATGTTGTATACGTTAATTTATATATCTTGTTCTAGTTTTCATTTAAAATTGATTTTAAGAATGGGATAAGCAGATGATATGTAATTTTGTATTAGAGCAACAATTGCACAGTGCAAGGCAAGACCTTAGTCATTCGCTATATCAGGTATGAAGACTTTCACGTTTGAAACCCCTTCATCCATATTCTATATCAATTATTTACTCCTTTTGTTTACGATAGCAATCAGTGCTTCTTGGCTTTGGGTACGTCATTAATCATGCATATCTCAGAGCAACGCAACGACATGTTATTTGGCTTGTTATTGAAAGTGTTTCCTATCTTTTGGAGAAAAATGAGGAGAAAAAAGGAATTGTCTGCATACTTCCACGTGGGCATTTTGTCAAATGCTGGAATTATTCTCCTGATATTTTACTGGGATTGCAGATAAAGAGGAGACGCGTAGGCTAAAAATGGTTATAATCACATGTACAGCGGCAGCTGTCAAAATCCATAGATAAGACGCAAGAGTCTTGGGGTGTCATTTGAGATTCAGCTTTGCCATGTCTAACATCTGGCATCTGCCTTTTGATCCACCTGTCTCCAGAAGAACAGGATGTCCAAAATTTGTTCTGACCTTGCCATTTGGCTGATTCGCTAATCCAGCTTTCAATCTTTCAGCTTCTCTATTTAGACACTTGTATTCACCTGAAGCAAATGCATGAGAGATTTAAGGAGAAACTTCACATCTTTCAGTTAAACACTGGATTCAGTGGAAAAAAAAAACCCATGTCAAAAAACTGTTATTTCCCATATCATATGCAGTTGTTAGAGACAAATCAAAACATGTTCTGTTTCGTTTCCAGGGTTTTAGTTTTCAACCCTAGCATCCAGGTGCTTCAACTCCAGTTCATTTGTCTATATGATGATACTTAGAAAATATCACTATGGTAAAGCATTTTTCATCCAGATAAAAAATATTGAAGAGCATTCTCCACTAGAAAAGAAAAGGCACAAATAACAACTTATAAGGATTGTTGGTTTGTAACAATTCAAACTCCCACTTTTCCCTAAAGCTAGTCGAAGCTTGAACCTGTTGTTTTGTCCGTATTTCAGACATTTACTCTATGTATATATATGTTTGAACAGAAATCCCAGAGTAAAACTATACTCACCTTGCATAATTCGGCTAACTGTTTATTTCCAGAAAAAAAGAAGTTACTAGGTGACTGATGAAAATATGAGAGGAATTCTGATTCTGATCAAGCACCACAAATCTTAATTTCTAGAAACCACGCTAAGATTACTGAAAACCTGTTTGGAGAAATTTCAACAAAATTAAAAAAAAAAAAAAACTTACTCTCCATAATCAGCTTTTTCTGATGCAATCTGGCTAGCTGCTGCTTTAATCTACTATTGTCAATTGACAAAGCAAGACGTTGCTGAAGAAGAGAAGCAATATCTGCTGCCAGTTCTGATTCTAAATTCTGCATCATGTGACCAAGAACAAAATATTTTGAAATGAGAAAGCGTTCAACTCAACAAAAAAAGAACATCAACAACTTTAGTGACATATAGGATGTATCCATATCTGCAACATCAATACATCATCACTCCTGAAGTTAAGTACAACAAACCATTATATTCATTACCAAGAGTTTAAATATTAGTCAAAGCCATAACTGAAGAAGGTGATAAGCATTCAAATATTCAATCTCAAATTCACTGAATTCACGGTAAAAACCAGAAAACAGCGTCTCTAGTCTAGCACAGAATATTCAGAACCTAAATTAAATGACCATGTAAAAGAGAATAAAAGGTCCTATGTTGCTAACCCAAGATAGATAGACTCCACACGGACAATAAAGTTGTTGGTAGAAACTGATGCAATCTGAAAAATCTTACCGTGAGAAAATCTACAGTTCTCTCAAGTTCAGAAATATATTTGAGTTTGCGAACTCTTGAGCGCTCCCCAGGGTACCTGCGTTGAGTCCATCAAGATCAGTCTTCTCGATATACATCCTAGATATGGAAGCAGAGACCTATTTTTCGTGAAAAAATAATACAAAACAAGTAATTAACGAATGTAATGGTTTTCATTAGTATGCAGCACTCTTATTGGTCACAACATGTCTGTCTGCTTCTTGGTGGCCAGAATACATTAGTTAAGAAAAATTGCTGTCTTTTAATGGTATTCTGTTAGCTATTTGATCTTAGTTATAGAAAAACACGTATCCAGGCACACTTTTTAGTCATACAGATATGATGCCAAGATAATCATAAATAACAAGAAATCCAAGCAATGCAGTAAATTTGCATGAAAAATAAGTAGACCTTTTTGTTTGAGGGAAACAAAACTGGGGTGGCGTTGCTCTAGATCAGTTAATTCGCATCTAAAACCAAACTCCACATGAAGCAAAATTTAATATTGTGCTCAAATTATTTTTAACTACACTACAGCAGCAACACCCCAGGTAAAATTCATATAGTATACAACAGATATTTTTAGCTTAAACTAGTAAAACATACAAAATCGCTTAGGGCCAAAAGTTGACACAAGTTCATGAAGAAAACACTAGGTTCAGGTTCTAACCTCTTAGTAGTATTTATCTCAGCACTGAGCTCACCATTAGAACTACCTGCATCCCCTTTTAAGCCCGAGCTTCGGATCGAAGAAATGGAAAGGCTATCATCTATATATTGAAGATGATTCTTAAGCGCAAAATCGGACAATGCTGAACTTGTTGCATTCTCTGAAAAGTTTATGTTGCTCCTTTGCCTCGGGGAGTTAGGACCATAAACGTAAGTGGATTCCAACCTATAACAAGTCTCGTTCTTAACTGTATTATCTTCATTATTGTGGGAACTTGATGGATAAACTGAAGTGTTCAATAGGGTAACAGAATCACTAGCTGACCGACGGTGAAAAGTCTCATAAGAATTCGTATTTTCATCATCTAACAAGTCATCGAGCCAAGCTGGATTTTCCTCCAGGATGGAACCCCGGGACAGAGTCTTGATGTGTTCTTCATTACTGTGGGAACTTGGTGGATAAGCTAAAGTGTTCAACAGGGTAACTGAATCACTGGCTGACCGACGGTGAAAAATCTCATAAGAATTCGTATTTTTATCATCTAGCAAGTCATTGAGCCAAGATGGATTTTCCTCCAGGATGGAACCCTGGGACAGAGTCTTGGTGTGTTGTGAGTGGGAGTCTTGAGTTCTGATAGATACAAGTTTCTTTCGAAACGGGCTGCGAGGAGGAAGGTGTGATTGCCGAGACATATTTACAGACATTACATGATGTGCTCACTCTGGTTGCAAGTATCCATTCTTAAGCTTGTATTGCATCCAAAAGAACAATAAACCGAATCAAATTCTATGACATGTTTTGGTCATCGAAACCTACCTTGCTGGTGAGGACTATAATAACAAAAAAAGAAAAGAAAATGTACCAAGTGAAAAAAGGAACGATTCAAAAGACAGGAAAGATAAAAATGCAGGGGGAATAACCCAGGTCTAAAAATACAAGATATCCAGCTTCAATGAATAATCAAATAAAGACTAAAAGATCGAAGGCAAACATATGTTATATGTAAGACCAGCTAACCCCTAAGATATTGCTTAAAAGGGATTTTAATCAGTGGCTTCCAACATTTGCGGCGTGAGCTTTCACTTTCAGTTTCCTGTATATTTGGTTTGAAAGCAAAGTTTCATTCCTGTGCTTTTATTTTTTCTATTTTGTTTGTGTCAACATCGCCATCCTCAGAGACTAAAATCTCATCTTCCCGATATATAAATCTTGAACGGAACCACAATGACATGAAGAATAAACCCACCTCTCAAGAGAAACGTCTACCGATTGAGATGCTTCTCCATAATTCAGAAGCGATAAAAGGAGAGAAGTGAAATTGGATATCAATGAAACAGTGGCACTTTAAAGTTATGATTCAAAGCTTACAAGGAGAATCAAGGAAAAGGCGAAAGAACTCCATAAACAGGTTACAGAGAAAAAGAAACAAAGGGGGTGTTTGGAATGTAGGGAATTGAATTCAATCTTGTAATTGAATTCAATTCCCTTGTTTGGAAGCACAAAAGATGGAAGAATTGAATTCTTCCGTGAATTCAAACCCCATATTTTAAAGGGGTTGAATTCACGTTAAAAACCACGTGAATTCAACCCCATTTGCTTTACTGCTGCTACCTCTCACAGCCACAGCCGCCCTCCCTCTCCATTTGCTGCTACTAACTCAATTCAAAACATGAATTGAGTTTATGTGAAACTCAATTCATGTTTTGATATATTTTGATTTTTTTTAATAAATATATAAAATTATATTATTAATTTAATTGTTTTTATATTCAATTCAATTATATTTTTTATAATATAATTTCTGTTAATATATTATTAAATTATCTTTAAAATATAAACTTCAATTTATATTTGATTTAATAATTTAAATAAATATTACGTTTTAGATAAGATAATTTTTAAAATGCTTCATTTTATATAATTAATAATTTAACAATTAATATTTTTTGTTTTTAATTTTATTTAATTAAATTTATTTTAATCTCTTATATAATATTAATTAATAAATTATTAATTAAATAAAATGAAATATTTTAAAAATTATCTTTTTGTCTAAAACGTAATATTTATTTAAATTATTTTAAATTATTAAATCAAATATAAATTGATGTTTATATATTTTGAAGAAAATTTAATAGTATATTACCATAAATTATATTAGAAAAAAATATAGATAACTAATTTTATAATAATTTTTATTTTGGATAATATTATTTTTTAATCAGGGGTTAATGTGTCATATGAAATAATTGAATTCAATTATAATTTTAATAGATTTACTCCAAACAGTGTAATTGAATTCAGTATAATTGAGTTCAATTCTAATATTACTGTATTTGTTCCAAACAGTGTAATTAAATTCAATTCTAATATTACTATATTGATTCCAAACACTGTAAATTAAATTCAATCCTAACTTTATTAATGTAATTGAATTCAATTCAAAAGTTTCCAAACAGCCCGTTCATATAATAGCTATATCAATAACCACCTGCAATTGTAATCATGCAGATCTCACCAACAACACTTTTCACTCAACATAATGGATATATCAGTACTACAATTGTGATTCCAATTTATGCAGATCTCCCCAACAACACTAGGAGTAGATCAAGGTTTTAAATTGCAAATCATAATCGCAATTGCAGGTTGTGGATAACACCATCAATGGATGCATTACAATACACTGTAATTGCAACGTTTACAAAATGAGGCACAAAAGTAGAAGAAAAAACTGAAGCCATCAGCAACAATTAAAGTGAATTATCATCATTCCGAAGAGCAAAATCTTTCCAGACAGTTTAAGCATTCTAAATTATGAGAAACAAGTTCGCTGTGACATCAATTCAACATAGGAAACATTCAAATCCAAGTCCAAACCGAGACCTATAGAGAAATTAAAATGACATTCCACCTATTTCTTAGAAGATTTCTTTTTAGAAGTCACATGTTGCTGCGGTTTGGGGTGCTTCTCAGCTTCACTAGGGTCCAACCACTGGAGAGGATGGCGATTGAACCAAGGCCAATTGGGGACTGTAATCAAAGTAGTCAGAACCACACCACCCGCGTACGTCAGAATCATCAACTGAAAAGACCCCATTACATAGCCCGCTGCGAAGGCCACCACCGCAAATGCTAAAAGCAGAATTTGCATCAGTTGCTCTGCTAGCTTCTGTCCTTGCCAATCCATCTACGATAAAGAAATTGGACGGAAAATCATAAAACTGTAACACTCAACAAGGACTGAATTTAAGATACCCAAATCAATTATGTCTTAATTTATAACTTCTAGACGATAGAAATTAGGGATCCGAAACTGTATACTTGAGAAAGAATCGTACGTCAAAATGATAAATGGAAATAAAGTTATTTAAGAACCTGAATCAAACCCAATTGATTTGAGAGAAAGGAAGAGACAGAAGCGTCTTACAGAGAGTGTGCAGAAATGACCGAAGTTACTGAAATGAGGTCCGAATCGAAAGTACGGGTAGAGGGCATTAAACGGGGCGTAATAGTATATGCTTTAGGTGAGATGAGGTGGGCAATTTACCAAAGTTGCGAATAAAACGGGGCGGAATAGTATATTCTTTATAACCAAACAGAACAATCAATCTTTATTCTTTATAACCAAACAGAACAACCAAATAAGTGAAACAACTCATTCATTAGTCATTCGTGACTAATATACAACAATTTCCAATATTCAAATCACAAATGACAAAACACAAAACACAAACACACAAAACAATATTGTGAGCAACTGAGCATTCAGCAATTTAATTTCAATATCCAACCAATTCAGATACAGCCAACCAATTCAGATACACGCAAATTGCACATCATAAAATCAACTTCCAACATCTAACCAAAAAGTAAAAGCCTCTAGACTTCGAAAAGATTTTACTCCATTCCAGTTATCAGTACATAAAACTTTGACATGAGTGTGTGAGACAAAAAGAATGACTATTACAGGGGCAACTATTTTCAAGTCTGTTGTATTTGCCAAGGTATAAAAACTTAAACAGCATGTTACTTCGTTTGAAAGGTAAATAAACAAAGTAAAATAGAAGCTAGCGCCTGAATAAGCATCAACAGATTAAAAATAAAAAAAAATGCACCTAATTAAAATCTAACAACTTTAAGCACAATTAACCTATCAAGCGTACCAACCGCATATTCACATACAAGCAAAGAGTGGATGTCGTTGTCTGTACAATTCCAAACAACCACAACCCTCTTCCCCGAAATAAAAGTAAGCATTCTCGAAATAATCATTGCGAATTCTGAAGAATCACCAAAATCGTGAGAGAAAAACTAAACTAAACTAAAGGCAAATTGGAGCCCCTTGTAAACAAAAGAGAAAGAAGAATCAGATCCAAACCCACAAAACCGAAGCTGGAAATCAGAATCTCAGAAAATCGGCACATAGTTTAACATATACTGCAAGAAGATTCACGACTCGTATCATAAGAAAATCAAAACCAGGACAAGAAAAGCAAGGTGTTTTTCATCTAATGCAGTGAATTATGTTAAACGGAACCCACAATCAAAAGCAACAAATTTAAGTAAAGCTCCTTCAATTAAACTGTTTTCATTAACGCAAATTCAATGGAAACAAAAGAAATGAAAAAGCTCACACAGAAACAATCCATGACCAAAACTTACAATCACAAAGGCAAAAGTCCACAATCAAAAAATTAAAAAAAAAAACTGGATAAGATGAATCTGATAAACGAACGTGCACGAAAACAAAGGAATCAAAACTAACCATCACCGAACTGGTAATGCAAGTAGATCTAATTTTAAGACCTTACAAACATATTTCTTGCATAGATCTTACGAAGATAGGGAGAGAAAGGTTACCTGTAAAATAGGAACTGTGCACGAAAGTCCGTTAGAGATGGTAGAAATGTAATTAGACAATTTTGGTCGTCTTGTCTTAAGGAGAGTAGGACATTGATAAACACACAAGTAAAGAAAATCAAAAGCAGGAGCCGAGGAGCCGAGTCATTAACGCAAATTAGTTTTCATTAACGCAAATTCAATGGAAACAAAAGAATTGAAAAAGCTCACACAGGGAGGAGCCGAGGAGGATAAGGGAAGGAGGAGAGACAGAGACCGAGGAGGGGAGAAGACACATACGAGGGGAACGACAGCAGCAGCCGTGAGAGGTGAGAGGTGAGAGTGAGAGACGAGAGCACAGAGTCTGGAGGAACTTTTAGGGTTAAATTTTGTTATATTTGCAAATTGGTCCTCAACCTTTTCGAAATCTACGTGAGAGGTATATATCTTTTACTCATTTCTTATAATATATTGGGATAACTAATTTACAAATCTTAAATTTTTTGAAAACTTTTAGAAGCAAGGTTGATGATTGTATTAGATCAAGATATTTTCTATTTTTTAATTGATGAGAGTCACGAAGACTTCATGGACATGTATAAATCTTGAAAAGTACTTTTATCTTTTATGCTATATACAGTGTCACATAGGTCTGTTTTGGATTCAAACTTTTATCACAAGTTGCGCCCATCTTTGTATGATAATCTCGCTTAGGTCCACTTAAGCAAGATTCAGTCTTCTCAGGTGAATGTCACCTAATAATTTTATTAGCTTTCGAACACCTCACGTGCATACAAGTGTTTAAAGTATTTCTCTCACACACAAAATAACACAAGTGTGTAACAAAGTAAAGAAAGCAACAAGAGATATATAGCCGAAGCTAATCTTTTACTAACCTTCAATAAAATGTTAACAAAAGATACAAGTACCTCTGTAGCATCCCGTTACCTATGTTGAGGCTAGAATAAAATATATGAGAGATGATTGAGAGATTAGAAAATACATTTCATGTTCATGCATAATATGACATGCATAAACACGTGAATAGTAAATTTTTGCACATGAAAATGATTGTATATACATTCATGGACATTTTGGGTATAATTGTTTCTAAATGTGATTTCTATTGCGAATTGTGATTTTTATGTGTTAAAAATTGATTTGGAGGGTGTATTTGTTGATTTAGAATGTTTGGGATTTTTGGAAAAAAAAATTTCAAAATTGTTGGCTATTTTAGACTAGAAAAATTACCGAGTGGCAAAACTATTAATAAACGGTAGTAGAATTGTAACACCCAAATACCCCCTGGGAGGATACATGGATGCCACCCAAGACAGAACAAACAAAATCAAACATTACACATATGCATTGTTTTAAAATCTAAGTTTAACACAC
>JANJEY010000004.1:48668477-48679054 GCA_024703695.1 Erythroxylum cataractarum | reverse complement strand
ATCCAAGACTGAACACTATACCCAACTTCAATTCAGAAATTGAAAATCTTAGGGACTGAATTGAAATTCTATTCCTTAGATAAATTGTAGCTCCATGTCTCTAGTTTAATTTTAAACAATAATCAACTCAATTGGAGCTCTACAGATCGAGATATTGCCAAAATACTGAAGCATGCTTAGAAAAATATCCCACTCACATGCTTTTAACCAATCCTCTCTCTTTGATTCAATCCATCTTTTTCAATTTAATATAAAAACCTACAAATTTCCATTTAGAGGTAGAGTAATGTCTTAGGAATCCAACGCTTCAAAAATTAGGTCAGTTGGATGTCAAAAGAAAAAGTTACGACCAAAAAAATAGAGAGCGGTCAGGTCGTCCTCGCGAGCAGGTCGCGAGGTGACGAGGTAGCCCTCGGGACGCGAGATGCGGCAAAAAACGTGAAACTCATGATCGTGAGGTGCGCACAAGCGTGCTGCATCACGAAGGCGACGCGGTCGCACTCGCTAGCACGCTGCAATCCAGCTTCTGATTTTTTTTCTTCTTCCAAAATTTTAACTTCCAAAATTCATATCTTTTAATCCAGAACTCCAAAATTTAAAAACTTGGTATCGATAGAAAGCTGAAAGAAGACTCTACAACTTTCATGAAGAACCTAAAAACCAATTCGGCACTTAAAGGAATCAAAATCCACCTCAAAGTGACTGTCCGATAAATGTCATCCCAAACAGTAACACAACTTCTAAAAATCATAACTTCCTATTCCATTGTCCAAAAATTTCATGCTTTATATAAATGGAAAGATAAAAACAAAATATACAACTTTCATGAAGAATTTAAAAGCAATTTATACCTCTAATTAGGTCAAATTTCTACATTAATGTGGTTGCCCTGTTAAAATCACCTAAACAATATCCAAATTTCAATTAATCATAACTTTCAACTCCAATCTCAAAAAATGTCATACTTTATAGTGATAGAAAGCTATCAAGAAAACTACAATGTTCATGAAGACCATTTTATCAAAATCTGCTTAGATCAATCCAAAAAAATTCACAAAAGTTTCAGATCAAAAGTTCAACTCTATGCTACTATTCATCTCAAAAATTTCAGACTTTTGATTCTTCAAAATCTAACACTTTTACTATTCATTTCTTGCTTTTTAATTCCATTCAAATTAACTCATTTACTATAAATGTCATAGTACCCTTACACATACAAGTTTACTCAAAAATCTCAAAGTCATCAAAAACCCAAATCAATTTTTTTCACCCTTCATCAACTTCCATTAAAGCTCAATAATACCCACAACACATACATACACAAAATATCCATTTCATGCATTAACCTCAAAATATCATTACAATTGCTCCAATTAACATTACCCATATAAAACATTGAGCAAAACTTAGTACATTCACTACCCAATCTTGTATATCATTCCATTTCATGAAATTTTTTTTCTTTGCACAAGAATAAATCACTACCAATTCCTCATTTAATTTCATTTAAAAATTTTAAAATCCAAGAAAAGTTCGGGGTCCAACATTAGCTCTTTTAGAACTTGAGATTTTTATAATAGGATTTAAATCTTTAGTAATTTAATTTAAATAAAATTGTACCTTTAATTAAATTTTAATTAGAATTACAATTAATTCTAATTAAATATCAATTAGACGCAGATAAGATATGATATGTCACATCAACCTTTGTTTACTAAATACCTTATATTTAATTCTAAAGTTTTTCAAACGTTACAATTCAGTACAACTTAATTAAAATATTTTTCTCTCTTCGTTCATTCTTTATGTATGATCCATTAAGTTCTTAAATATGTTAGCAATAGATATAAATTATAATCATAATCATATTTAGGATTAAATTAACTAAACTTATTATATTTAACTTTAATTGTTTAATTAAATAATTTATATTCATAGATTAAGATTGGCGTCATACAATGCAATATGATCATTCAAATATATTTTTTGGAAAATTAAAGTATTTCATAAAAGCCTAAAGGCAAACAAGTCAAAATTACAAGGCTATTAAGTCAAAAGAAACCCATCCTAGTACTATACAAATACTATTTCAATCTAAAACTATATCACTCCAGTCTCCGTATTCTTTTAATGGAATATCTTAGATCTTCAATGGCATGATGAGCAACTAGTATCTTTTTGATCCAGCAATAGGTTCTGTATGCTATTGCATACTTTTCAAAGTGAATATCCTTGAAAATTCTTTGATTTCTTTCATTCCAAATTGAATAAATTAAGCAAAACAATCAAAGGCTTAGGCACCTAGCTTTATTGTATTGATATTCTACCCAAACTAGGATGGTACCCTAGTCTATTTTAAGACAAGGTTCATATTGTGTAACATTTTGGACCAAATTGTAGTTGAGTAGTTATAATTAAAAAAATAGATGGTTTACAGATTCAGGCAGAGAGCTACAAAGGACATAGGTCTGATCACTCAATCCCTTTAATCGATCTTTAGTCTTTAATCTTCCCCTTGTTGCAAGCCAAGTAATAAAGGAAGCTTTTGGCATCAGAGAGCCCTTCCACATAATATTGTGCCAAAGTACAGAAGGTGATTGAGATATTAGAGCTTTTAGGCAAGAAAAGTTAGAATACTCTCTATTATTGCTTAAAGCTTAACTGATTGTGTCCTTAATAGAGGAGTTAGGTTGATAACTTGGAAAATAATGCTAAAGTCTGTTTGTTTCTCTTTTTGTGATGAGCCAAGTGTTTTGAATAATAACATTAGATACCTTTGAGTCCAAAGGAAGTGTACCTGTGAGAGTTATCAAATCTTCTCCTCTTCAATGGACTATGTAGAGTCCAATTATCATAACAGAGATAGAAGTCATCTCTACTGTCTATCTGAATTTTGATAAAATGATAGACTGTTAACCTGTTACTCAACATTTGAATAAAAGATCAAGAGTACTCTTGCTTCTCTCTTATATGCCATAAGAGAGAATCCTTTAGTTAGAATTCGTTCGTCCATTTGCTCCAAAATGCCTCCTTATCCTTGAACAATCCCTATATTTTCTTGGCTACTATCTTAGTTTGAATAAGCTGAATAGGTACAAGACCAAGCCGTCCTTATTTCCTCCAGCAAAGATGTTCGCACTTCATTTTAACTCCTTTAGAGACCTTAGCTTTCCCAAACCATAGGAAGTTTCATGCATTTTTCCATCACCTTGTTAATCTTTTTGGGAATGCATGGGTTGTGCAAATTATTTAGCACTAGCATAGAAACTATAAGCTAAACCTGACCTGCCTGATGTAGGAATCTACTATATCGAACATTAATCCTCATTTTTAAGTTCTCCAGTAGCATTATGCAATCATGATACTTTAACTTCTTAGTTGAGATAAGTACAACTAGATATTGAAATGGGAGATTTTGTATGATCATAACAAAAATGTTCTTTAAGTAACCAGTGTTGAGAACACCTCTAGAGAAGTAAATTATGTTTTTCATGGTTTTCACTTTCTTGCAAAATTCCATTAGTGATTTGTGCAAGATTGAAATTGATTTTTGATCAAAAACATAAAACAACATTAAATCGTCAATAAGACTAAGATAAGTTAGTTTAATTACCTTACAATTATAATGGAAAGTGAAATTAAGGTTACCAAAAACATTTGATTTAATGAATTCTATTGAGAATCTCCATTGAAATGGCTAATAAATATGGAGATAATGGATCCCCTTGCCTTATTCTATTAGTGGCTTTAAGTTGCGTAGAAGGGTAACCATTAATAAGAACATTGTGGGAGGGAGATGAGATACATTTTCTAATCCATTAAATATATGTATTTGAGGTATACCAAGCCACTCTAGAATGTTAAGGATAAAACTCCAATTTATCTTGGCAAAAGATTTTTAAAAAGTATATTTTGACATCATAACATTTGATGGAAGTCTTGGAACTGTAATCTTTCACAAGCTCTTACACCAGTAAAATATTATCTGAGATGGATCTGTCATAAATGAATGCCCTTTGTGAAATATGGATCAAAATTTTGAGAGCATCCTTGAGTCTATTAACTAGTAGTTTGAAATCACAATGTATATTGGTTTTTAGCAAGATATAAGCATAAAATCTTAAAGATGAATGGAATTAGGAATTTTTGGGATCAAGCAAATATGTGTAGCATTTAGGTAGCCCAACCTGACCAAGTTAAAAGTTGGCCCAGGCCTAGCTTTTAACCCGGACGAGCCACGGTAACCCGCCCCATAGCCTAGTAGGGACTTATGGGCTGGAGGCCCATGGGTGGGCCACAGGTAACCTGTTGAGTTTGGGCTGGCCCGAAATTTTTAATAATTTTTTATATTTATGTTAAGAACATTAGTTATATTTTTTTTAATTCCTAAATTACAAGTTATAACATGACCATTTATACTAGAGTGTAGGATGGAATTACCTATAAATTATACAAAAAAAATTTATATGATATTAAAGTATGATGTAAAATATTTTTAATATATATTTATTTAAAAATTATCATATTTATTAAAATATGTAGCTATGGTAATATTGTTATAATTATCCCCTACAAACAAGTGAATTTAATTTCAATTTTATAATTTTATTATAACAATTAATAATAATGTAAATGTAAAAAAATTAATATCTAAGTATGATTTATTTCAAATATTATTTTTACATGTTTCAAAAATTATTACAATTCTTTTTAATATGATTTTAAAAAATATGCATATTAAGTTTATAATATAATATTTTCAAAATTTAATTTTTTGTAAATTATGTACGGGGCACTTAATTGATGTTATTGTTGTAGTAAATATATACTTTAAATAATAATTATACATGTAATTTTTAGTTAGTATTGATTTTTTTACTTCTATAAATATTATTGTATGTCCAAAACTAAAGAAAGTATTAAACTTCTTTTCATATTCTCATGTAAAAGAGTACAAAGTTTAAATTATTTCATATCATATCTATTGTTAAATAATCATTGTAAAATTTATATCTTTATTATAATATATATTTTAAAATTTAATTAATAATAATTCAATTTCTTATGATATAAATAAAATATAAAAACTCTTAATTTGAAATATGTTAGTTTAATTAAACTTAAATTTTATATTTAAATATTAATTTGCAAATAACTACTTTGCTTAATCTTTAATTCAAAAATATCCACAGCTAGAATATAGAAAAATTTTAATCTTAATTATATTATATTCAAGTATTTCAATATTTGAAAAATTTTACAAAAATAATCTACATTCACGTTATATGTAATTATTTTAAACTTAATTTTTTTTTTACAAAATATAGTTACTTAGTACAAAATTAATCATTTTTTGTCTTTTTATAAATCATAAAAGTAATAAAATGTTGTTGAAGTTGTGACTGGTACAGTTAAATTGTTTGATGTTGATATTGTTGTTTTGATTGATCCGGGTTCTACCCATTCTTTTGATTCATCGAGTAGAACTGTGTATGGTAGAGATTTGAGCCCATTGGATACTCTTTTGATGGTGAGTACTCCAATCAGCCAGTATATTATGATTAATCAAGTGTATAAGAGTGTGAGATATGTATTGGTGGGGAACACTTAGTGGTGGACTTAATGCCGTTGAAAATGGGAGGCTTGGATGTAATTTTGAGTATGGACAAATTAGAGAAGTAAAATGCCCATCTGAATTGTAAGCAGAAGATAGTGGAGTTTGAGTTAGACATCGGCAAAAGAGTAGTGTTTATGGGGGACAAGAAAACAAGCCCACCTAGAATTATTTTGACTCTAACAACAGAGAAGAAGATGAGGAAAAGACATGAGGCATTTCTGGCATATGTGGTAGACACGAAGGCCGATGGAAGGAAGTTAGAAGAAATACCTGTGGTCAGGGAATTCCCGGATGTCTTTCCCGAGGAATTACCAGGACTACCACCACCTAGAAAAATTGAGTTTTCCCTTGAACTTCTTCTAGGCACTACACCAATTTCAATTCTGCCTTACCGAATGGCTCCGGTGGAATTGAAAGAGCTTAAGGAGCAATTGGAAGAGTTGTTGGAGAAAGGGTATATAAGGCCAAGCTCTTCACCTTAGGGAGGTCTAGTCCTTTTCGTGAAGAAGAAAGATGGATCATTGAGGATGTGTGTGGATTATAAAAAGCTCAATCATGTCACCATCAAGAATAGATATCCGCTCCCACGTATAGATGATTTGTTTGATCAATTACAAGGGGCAAGAGTCTTTTCTAAGATAGACTTGAGATCAGGTTATCACCAAATGATGATAAAGGAGTCTGATGTGTCAAAGACTATTTTTAGAATATGGTATGGCCACTTTGAGTTCTTGGTTATGCCTTTTGGGTTAACGAATGCACCTGCAGCTTTCATGGACTTGATGAATCGAGTTTTTAAGTCCTTTTTAGACCAATTCATAATTGTCTTTATTAATGATATGTTAGTTTATTCCAAGAGTGATAAAGAGCATGAAGAGCATTTGAGGATGACCATAGAGACATTGAGGAAGAACGAGCTGTACGTCAAATTCGACAAATGTGAATTTTGTCTAAGGAAAGTAACATTCCTTGGACATCTGATTGCAGAACAAGAAGTGCATATGGATATGAGGAAGATAGAAGCAGTTGTGAAATGAAAAACACCTAAGAATGTAGCTGAATTGAGGAGTTTTTTGGGCTTAGTCGGGTATTAGAGGAGGTTTGTGGAGGGTTTTTCCATAATAGCAGCTCCACTTACCAAATTGACCAGGAAGAATCAGAAGTTTATGTGGACAGAAGAATGCCAGGGCAGTTTTGAGGAATTGAAGAATAGGCTTACAACAACACCGATCTTGACTTTGCTTTCGGGTAGTGATGGATATATAGTGTATAGTGATGCCTCAAGGAAGGGATTGGGTTGTGTCTTGATGCAAGGCGATAAGGTGATTAATTATGCTTCTAGGTAATTAAAACCCTATGAGATGAATTATCCTATGCATGACTTGGAGTTAGCTGTTATAATCTTTGTTTTGAAGATATGGAGACATTACTTGTATGGAGTCACCACCAGGGTATTTACATACTATAAGAGCCTTAAGTATCTGATGAGCCAGAAAGAATTGAATCTGAGACAGAGAAGATGGATAGAGCTACTGAAAGATTATGACTTGATGATAGACTACCACATGGGGAAAGTTAATATAGTAGCGGATGCATTGAATAGAAAATCGACGATGGCATATGTGAAGACAGTGTATGTTCCTTTGTTGAAGGAATTAGTCAAACTTCGGGTGACATTGAGGCAAGCTGAATCTGGGTGTATATTGGCTAACTTTAGGATAATGCCAGTGCTAAATGAGAAGATTAAAGAATTGTAAGCATAAGATGAGTACTTGAGCAGGCTCAGAGAGGAGATTAAGAATGGCAAACCTTCTGAAATAGAGGTAAAAGAAGATGGATTGATGGTGGTAGGTAACAGATTATGTATTCCAGATATGCAAGAGCTGCAAGATGAGATTTTTGATGAGGCGCACAATGCTCCCTATGCAATGCACCTAGGGAATACAAGAATGTATAGAGATTTAAAAGAGCACTTTTGGTAGAAGGGAATGAAGAAGGATATTGCGGAGTATACTAAGAGATGCTTACTGTGTCAGCAAGTTAAGGCTGAGCACCTGGTACTTTCAGGTAAGCTTAAGCCTTTGTCTATTCCTGAATGAAAGTGTGAAAAATTTCGATGAATTTCTTAACGGGGTTGCCCAGAACCAACAAAAAATGATGCAATATGGGTGATTATGGATAGGTTAACTAAGTTAACACATTTTTTGCCAATTAAGCAGACAGATTCTTTGAATGCTTTGGCCAAGAAATATGTGGATGAAATAGTTAGGCTACATAGGATTCCAAGCTCTATAGTTTCAGATAGAGATCCAAGGTTCACCTCCAGATTTTGGGAAAACTTACAAGAGGCTTTGGGAACTATATTGCACTTTAGTACAGCTTTCCATCCACAGACTGATGGACACTCAGAGAGGACAATACGGACTTAGGAGGCAATGTTGAGAGCTTGTGTCATGGATTTCAAAGGCTCATGGGATGATCATTTGCCTTTAATCGAATTTGTTTACAATAATTCCTATCATTCAGAAATTCAGATGGCACCTTATGAAGCTTTGTATGGTAGGAGGTGCAAAACTCCTATTTGTTGGGATGAGAAAGGTGAAAGGAGGCTTTTAGGGCCTGAGTTGGTGCAAGTCACAGTTGATAAGATTAATTTGGAGAAATAGAGAATTAAAACAGCTTAAGATACAATGAAGAGTTATGCGAATGCACATACAAAAAAGATGAAATTTGAGGTGGGAGACAGTGTTTCTGAGAGCTTTTTCATGGAAGGGGGTTTTGAGGTTTGGTAAGAAAGGAAAGCTTAGTTCGAGATATATAGGCCCTTATGAAATCATTGAGAAGATCGGGCCTTTAGCCTATAAATTAGCTTTGCCACCAAAATTGTTTAAGATTTACAATGTCTTCCATGTATCGATGTTGAGGAAGTACTGGTCCGATCCTACACATATAGTTCAACCATCAGAGGTTCAATTGAGGGAGGATTTGACCTATAAGGAGCAACTAGTGAAGATTTTGAACTCGAAGGAAAAAGTTTTAAGAAATAAAGTTGTGAAGCTGGTTAAAGTTTTATGGAAGAACCATTCAATGGAGGAAGCTATATAGAAGCCATTGAAATTCATGAAAGAGAAGTATCCACAACTCTTCAATGACTCAGGTAAGAATTTCAAGGACGAAATTCTTTTAGAGGGGAGAAATGTTGAGCCCCGATTTTTTTTTAGTATTTATTAAGCATGATTTGAATAAATTTTATGATCTTGTTAGATAAACCATCTTATTTGGAGGATGATTATTATGCCAAAGTTAGAATTTAATAAGTGTATGGTTTAGGGTATAAGATTATGTCCTAAGGTAAGTAGTTGGATTAAATGAAAGAAGGGGTAGAATTGAAAGATCTCTTAATTCTAAAGATTGTAAGGCTTAATTTGGAGGGCAAAAGGGACATTTTAAGATTATTAAGGGTATAGAAGAAGAAAATTGTGAGGGAAAAGAGAAAAAGAAAGAGAGGAGCATCGTGGGTGAGAAGAGAAAAAGAAGAGGAGAAAATCAAGCTAGGGTTTTGTAGATTTTGAAGAATTTGGAGCTTAATCAAGTAAGTTATGTTTTAAATATCATGAGTATGATTATGTGAAGTTGAATGTGTGTAGGAAGTTGTTGATGAATGACATAGGTTAATGTTTTAATCTTTTAGGGTTTATGATCAAAGATAGATTATGATGTATTTGTGAATAATTTTGGGTTGAAATGGAGTTGAATATGAAGTAGAAATGATGGGTGAGGTTTAAGATGTGTTAGTAGTAGAAGAGGGGTTATTTGGGAGAGATGGGAAGTAAAATCTGTAAAATTTGAGAGAAGAACTGAGTTTTTGTGAAAGTTCACCACGGAAAGTTTAATTGGTTTGCCGCGGTGAAGCCAAAGGTCTTCGCAGCGAATTTTGGCATTTTCGGGCGAATTTTTCCTTTTGGAAAAGTTCGTTGTGGCTAACCTTTATTGTTTCTCCATGGTGAACTTTCCAACATCGAGTATGCTTCGGTATTTTGAGCATAACATTTTTGTGCAGTTATCCAAATGAAGTGATTTTTGATCTAGAATAAACTAGAGACATAGGCATACAAGTTTTGTGAAGCAATGAAATTTAAATTCAGTCTCTAAGGATATCAAGTTTTGGAAGAAAGTTGAGAGTAGAATATTGTTTCAATATAAGAGCAGTCCGAAAATGATTGGAGTATAACTTTCGGATTACTGAACCAAATTGAATGATTTTGGTGTCATTAGAAACTTAAGACAATGAGGAATATGTTTCTAGAAGGAAATGTAACCAAATTTATTCATTTAACCGATCATAATGATCATGGAAAAGTTGACCCGAAAATATGGATTTTGAAAGGATCATAGTTCAAATTTAGCATGTTTTTTATTATCAAAGCCTTATAAATTTATTTTGAATGTTGTTTGAATGAGAAATTAGTTTGTTATAGAAAACCAACCAAGCCCTATCCGAGAACAAAAAGAAAGACAACATTGAACTTGGTTTGTCAAGCGAATTTAGGTGGGTAATATATTTATAGTTATTGTATAATTAGGCAAATTCTTGCCTATGTGTGTGTATGTCTAAATTGCTTGATTTGTTGAATTGTTGTGAAGATTGATAATGCATGATGATTTGTGATTATGTTTATAGCGCCTCCTTACCGCAGGGTACCCACCGGGACACCCGAAGATCATTCCGGCACATATCCTACGATGAGGGCACTGTAACATCCCATTGCTAGTGAAAAGGGTAGAATGGTAAATGTGAGTGGTTTATGAGAGTTAGTGATCCACTTCCATGTTCATGCATGATATTCCATACACTTACACATAAATAGTGAATTTATTTGCATATGAAAATAATTGTACATGCATTCATGAATAATTCCGGGTATAATTGGAATGATTTGAGAATCTTGAATGTTATTAC
>JANJEY010000004.1:48648558-48661289 GCA_024703695.1 Erythroxylum cataractarum | reverse complement strand
TATTTTTGTGTGTTTAACTTCTGATTTTCTTGTAGAAATTTTCAAAGAATTTTAAGATCTATTCAACCCCCCCCCCTCTAGATCACTTACAGTGTTGATGGATGATTGTTACATTTTCTGGCATTGTGATTAGAATTGCCACATTTTCCACATTTTTGTATTTGAACCTTTTTGATTTCTCAACTTGGTAGGCTCATTTACTACTCTCCTTCTAGTTGTTTTAGGACTTTTAGACATGGCTCTTTTGGCTGGGGGGTATTAGATCTTCAACATCAACTGTGTTGGGCCTCGAAATTTTTTATTATTTACTAAGCATGAATTGAATAAATTTTGTGGTCTTGCTATATAAATCATTTTATTTAGAGTTTAATTATTCTGCCAAAGCTAGAAATAAATTAGTGTATGGTTAAGGTATTAAATTATGTCCTAAGGTAAGTAGTTGGATTAAATGAAAGAAGGGGTAGAATTAGAAGGTCACTTAAGTATAAAGGTTGTAAGGCTTAATTTGGAGGGCAAAAGGGACATTTGATGATTATTATAATATAGAATTAGAATAAGGAAATTGTGGGCTTATTTAAGAAGAGAGAAGCATCGTGGGTGTGGGAAGAAAAGAAAAAGAGGAGAAAATCAAGCTAGGGTTTTGGAGAGCTTGAAAATTTGAAGCTAGACAAGTAAGTGTAAGCATTCTTCTACTCTTGATTTGTTGGATTAAGTGAAAACGAAGTTGAATGGGTTTAGGGAGTTGTTAACGAATGGTGTATGGAAATGTTTTAATCTTTTAGGGTTGATCAAAGATAGATTTTGATGTATTTGTTAATGATTTTGTGTTAAAATGAGCTTGGAAATGAAGTAGACGAGATGTTTTAGGCTTAAGATGGGTTATATTTGGAAGATGGGAAGTAAATAGATGAAGAATGTCAAAAAAAAATTTCGGTTTGGGTTTCTAGAAAAGTTCACCACGGCGAACTCTAGCAACTTCGCCACGACGAGCTCCATTTTTTTACAAAGACATATTTTGGTATTTTAGACATAGATTTTTCTGTAGATGTCCAAATAAAGTTATTTTTGATTTGGTGTACACTAGAGACATAGGGCTACAAGTTTTTTTGAAGAAATTAAGTTTAAATTTAGTGTCTAAGGATATCAATGTTTTTATGGAAATTAAGTATAGAATATTGTCTCAGAATAAGAGTAGTCCCAACATGTTTGGAGTATAATTTTTAGATTACTGAACCAAATTGAATGTTTGTGGTTAAATTGGAAACTTAATACAATGGGAAATATGTTTCTAGAAGGAAGTGATGTCAAATTTATTCATTTACCCGGTCATAATGATCATGGAAAGTTGACCCGAAAATATGGATTTGGAAGGGTTATAGTTCAATTTTCGCATGTTTTTTTTTTACTATTGAAGCTTTATTGAATTTCCTTTAGATGTTGTTTAAATGAGAACTTGGTTTGTTATAGGAAACCAGGCAAGCCCTATCCGAGAGCAAGAGGAAAGACAATATTGAACTTGGATTGCCAAGCGAATTTAGGTGGGTAATATATTTTTAGTTATTGTGTAATTAGGCAAATTCTTGCCTATATGTGTGTATGTCGAAATTGCTTGTGAAGATTGATAATGCATGATGATTTGCAATTATGTTATAACTTGAAAGAGGTTATAGCATTTTGAATTAAATAAGAAAAAGCATGATAGTATGAGCATATGATAAAACGAATATATGCCTTTGTTTGGACGAGAGTGGAACCATTTTGTTCGTCACGTGTACGTTGACAAGAGCCTTCTCCCGACTACCCGCTTGTGACATATGAGCTCCAAAATGGACTCATTCTGTTTATGGTGTAAACTTCGGTTTCACCATTTTGTTTCCATGGAACCCTCGAGCCATTTGTTTGTGCATTACATCTTTAAATTGTCAAGTATGATACATTTAAATGTTATGTGTTATGCATTAACTTGTTTAATTGGGTTCTTGAACTTTATTGGTCAATGATCAAATTGCTAGAATAGATTTAAGAATACTTGAATTGCTAAGCACACATACATATATATGCTTGAATTTGTGCTAGTTATCGATGGCTATAAATATATTAACCATTGAGCCGTGTAGCTCAACCTATTATTTTTCCCTCCTCAGGTGTGGAACATTACGACAGTTGATCCTTGCAAGGCATCGAAAACTCCAAGATAGTTAGAGACTTTTGTACTAAGTTAGTGACAATTTTGAATCGCTTTATAGGCATATCAACATTGAGCATCATTTTGTGTTTGTATTAATTTTGGATATGTATGATGTTATGTAAGTAAAGTCGTTTAAACTTTTTGGTATTACAATGACATGAAGAATTGAAGTTTCTTTTATGTGTGAGTATGTGTAGCTTGTGGTTAGATTTGGATGATGTGTTTGTTTAAAAATGTTTGTGAAATTTCAGATTCTGAGTGTTTCGCCGCAATGAACCCTTCTGAAAACGTCTTCGTCGCGGTGAAGAACCACTTTCACCGCGGTGAACCTTTCTGAGGACGTCTTCGCTGCGACGAGGAATGACTTTCGCCACGACGAACTTCCCTTTGCTGCCATGCTGAGATTTTTTTTAAATGAAATGTTTTCCACCCTTCATTCACACCAATGTCACGCGACTGTCCCGAATGGTCTTCTCGGTCTTGAGACCCGGGGCAAGTAGTTGTTGGTATCCGAATCAATTGTTGATCTCTGAAAACGGGGTCCAACATATACACTTTATATTATACACGACCTAAACATAGTCACTTTCTTTGCCTATGCTACATTATGCTTAAGGATCGAATGAGTATGTGCAACCCGATATTGAGTCCTATGTAAATGAAAGCAGGTTCAGAATTAGTATTAGGTATAACATTGTATAGCCTAAGAGGGTGGAAGGATATATTATTATATTACAATTTATGCTCATGCATAACATGACGTAAAATATTTTCGTAGGGGCATTTCATCAAACAATATACATGCATTATTCCATATTACCATTAGTAAAAACAACAATCACAAATTAGCCAAATTTCCAAACCATAATACTCTTAACTCTCCCAATAATCAAATATTAATAATAAACCAAATTTGAGATGAGAAGAGAGACTACCTTATTATTTAACACATTGACATTGGTTAGTTAGTGGTGTTAGTGACTTCACATTGGTGGCTTGGTGGCATGGTGGACTTGCGACGGTCGACAAGGGAGTTAAGAGACGAGAGCGTACACTGATGGGAGAGATAGACGAAGAGATGATACACAGAAGAATAATAGTCGAAAAAAAATCGCTTGATGAGACCATACGAAGAAGAATAAAAGAATGGGAAGGAAGGACGCTTGCGATTCTGAAACTTAATCAAAAGCAAAACGACATACGAAGAAGAATAGAAGAATGGGAAGGAAGGAGGCTTTAATCAAAAGCAAAATGACGTCATTTTGCTTCAAGAAAAAGATGTTATTTTGCTTCTTTTTTAAACTTGTATCTTGGTTAAACGACATTTTCGTCTCAGAAACAAAATGATGTCGTTTTGCTTCCTATGTAAAATATGTTTGGATTATAACAAAACGACATCGTTTGCTAAAAAAAAAGAAGAGGTAATTTTGTCCTTAGATCTCTGTCAGGCCACGAGTTAGGTTCGAGCCAGTTAGCTCGAGCCCAAGTCAAACCCGAGCTAGTTGGCTTGTGGTCCTTGATTGTTTAGGCCTTACTTATCTGGCCAGTGGCCCATTTTGACCAGGCTTAGCTTGTTAACCACGGACTGGGTCAGGCTAGGCTAGGTTGGACATTTTTTGCCACCCTTAGTAGCATTGATCTCCTTTAGTATCTTTCCACTGTATAAGAATTCCTGGATCACCTCCACTAGAAGCTAGTTTGTAATGTTCCATATGTTTTGGAAAAAAAAAAAAAGGCATTATACCCATCTCATCCAGGAGCCTTCCTCAGGAAAGTTCTTTCTTGATTACTTAAGTAGAAGTTGGCATTTAAGTCATTATTCATTTTGATATGGGAGAGTGGAGAGTTAATCAATACTACAAGATCTTGAACTGAAAATTGACTAGTGGATTTTGAAGCTAATCACTTAACATAATAATCAATCACCGTTCTTACAATCAGTACATTATCAATTACCAAGTAAGCAAAGAATTTTAAGTTCCTTCTTGCCAAGTTCGAATTATGGCAAAACTTGGAGTTGGGTTCACTTTCCTTGATCCAAATATTCCTTGCCTTTATATAAGCAAATAATTGTGATTAAGCAATGTCATGTTATACTCCTCTAGCTTCCTAATCTCTTTAGATTGCAATTCTTGATTGTTAAGATAAATATAGTTGACATTCTAGATCACTCTTAACTCTTGTTCTGCAAGTTGTAATCTCCTCTTTATTGGAAGACCCCCTGAATTGGAAAAATGTTTAAGTTTGGCTTTAAGAATTAAAATATTCTCATGAGCTAATAAGATTTAAACCTAGATACGCAACTTCCCCAAGCTTTATTAATAACCTCCATAAATCCCTCCTTTTTGGTAAGAAAGTTAAGAACCTGAAAGAAACGTTGGTAGTTCTGGTTAGGGTAAAGTTTTGAATTTCCAAATAAGAGTGATATGAGCATAGTTGGGTTCCAACCATAACATAGGAGTTAGGAAAAACATCTTAACAAGTCTAGTTAGGCAAGAATCTGTCTAGCTTTTTTCTTCTAAGTGCTCCACCTTTTTGTTTGTTGCTTCAGGTAAATAGGTTCCCAGCATATTTTAGATATGTGACTTCCAGCTTGGTGATTACCCTTTCTAGTTCTCTGCCCAAATTGGAGTGGTTAATCTTATCACCTTGAGCCTTAGAAGGAGAAAGAACACAATTAAAATATCTTGCTATGATCCAGGGATTTGTCATTGTGTTACTAATGTTTGCAAGGTCTTCCCAAAGTTTAACCCTTTGGAATTCAAAATTGGAAGCACATACATTGAAAACATCAAATTGAGAGATTGAGTTAACAAGATTGCAATTGAGATGAACAAGCTGTCAGAACTAAAATGCAAGGTCACATTAAGCTTCTCCTTATTGTTTGCAAATACTATCCAACCATTGTAGTGATTCACATGGTTAGAGCTAAAGTTCCAAATTTTACCAATGAAATTCATGAAGCTATGAAATTTGCAAGCTTTTATTTTAGTCTGTAAAAGTCCTACAAGTATAGGATGTTTTTTCAAGATAAGGTCTTTAATAGCCTACCTTTTAAAGGGCTCATTCATACTAATATTCCAAAAAATTATATAATAGTAAAAAAAATTCATATCAGCCCCCTTGCCTAATTTCCTCACATCATTAAAAGAAGACTCACTATGTTCTATATCCATCAGCTCCAGAATTTGATATCATCCCTTTATTGGTTTTATTGTTACCTAGAGTTTAGAGTTCCCATCTCCCTTTAGTTCATTCGAATTCTCTTCCTATGCTTGAACAGATTATTGCTCTTTTGCCTGAACGCCCTGTTTGCCATCGAGATAGTCTGCCAACTTCACATTCTAAATTTTTTTCGTATAATTCAATTAGTTTGTCACACATTCAAAGTATGAAATTAAAATTTACATGAACTCACCGCCATATAAACCACACCGTGAAGGACAACACATGAACCCAGGAAAAAGGAGCATTTACAAGCACTTTTGCACGCCCAAATCTTTGTGGAGTGGAAAAAGAAAAAACAAAGCTACTATGTACAATTGTGATGAAATTTGAGTTTCTATACAATACAAGCAACCAAAAAGAGAAAGAAAGGCCAGCTTTATTATATCAAAAATAAAATGAAACTTAAGTTAATCCCCATCCATCTTCCATTCTCCAAGGCAAGGACAAAAGGTAAGATTCGTTACCTGCCGACCACTGCACATTAAAAAGCAAAATCAGCACGATTATCAACACACGAATAAATGCAAAACTTTGCATGCCCATCTAATCTAACAAATGCGAGCTTCAAGAGACATGAAACAACTTTTTAGATTCCCATCGTCCCTAGAACTGAAAATGGAACCGTAAAATCCAAAGTAAGCATAACTTAAGTAAAGCTAACATTTAATATTCTTCGAAAAAATTGCCATAACAAGTTGAACAAACAGTGACCCACCACTTGCAGATTTGGGTGGAAAGAACAAAACGTTGGATGACAAATAAAAGAATAACTTCGCCTATGCTAAAATGCACTATAAAAGGACGTAAAAGAGGACACATTTTTTATCATGTCGATAGTTACGATCCTCGGATTAAATATCCCAGAAAATTAGAGGCAAGCAACATCTTGAAATTTGGACTCCCAATTGACTGTCACAGAGTCCAACCACTTTCAAATTTCGCAATTTCTACCCAAATTAAACTCGAGATGACAGAAAACTAATAAACACGTACCACGAACATCATCATCATCATCAATCTCTGAAAATCACATCTTCTGCAATGCTCATCAACGGTTCCAAGCAATCAGGCGAAAATTTCCTCGCAAAGAAGTATGAATAACTCGAATTTGACTGCCTTAATCTGTTCACCAACTCCGCAGAAACTTCATGTGCTTCATACACATATGGATGCCCATCAAAACTACCAGTCCAATTCACATTTGTCAGTGTATATTTACTGCAACCCTTCAAATCCGCCATTGATAAAAGTGTAGGAAAGTAGTGCTCTTCTGGATAACAAGAGTCCACGTTCAAACATGGCAACTTAAATTTCCTCCACAACTTTCTATCTTTGAGAACAACAAGTGCGTGTCTTTTTGCTAAAACAAAAAACTGAGACCCAACTCTGAACTCCTCAAAAGGGACTTCAGGAACCATCACGTTGTCCCCTCTAGCGTTGTATCTCTCCGGCAAATTGGGTTCGTCGGAAATGATTTCGATGAAGCTCCGGTGACGGTGCTGAGTAGTAAACGCCCTAAAAGCACTATTACCGAAAAGGGTAAGGTAGAAAAACCGAAACGAGTGTAAAGGCACACAACGCTGAGAGACAAGAGCAAAGTAGAGATTCATTGGGTCGTCGAGAATCGCACGAGCCAAGAGTCTGCGCTCTGCAGAGATCAACGAAGCAGATCCTCGCTCTGTCCTCTTGCTGGGAATAAAGTGGGTTTTGAAAATCCCAACATCGCCAGAGAGTTTCACGTAAGGATCGGCGTGAACGTAAATGTTGTAAAGGTGAGCGTTTCCGTCGAAGAACCGTTCCCAAAGAGGAGCAAAGGAGAGGTCGGAGTTGGTGAGAAAAAGGAAGGCGATTTTAGGGGTAGGATTTATGGTGGACAAATGGGAGATTTGATCGGAGGGTTTAAGGGCTTTTGTGAAGAGAGAGAGATCATCGAGTTCGTCATATTGTTGGTTGAGAGTGAAGATGATTTGGGGGCCAAAGATGTAGAGAAAAGTTAGAGACAGAACAAGAGCAAAGGAGTAGAGTAACGGAGATGCTATGAACATGGTGGTTAAGACCAAAAAATTAAAGAAGCAGAAGTAGTTTGACTCTGCTCTTCCGGCCTTTGGAAAAGGGTTAAGAGGACAAGAAAAGGGGAATTAAATTTGATTGAAGTATGAAAAATGAAGTTTGATCCATTGTTTTTCCAGATTTTATGTAATTATGTGAGCATGTGTGGATAGAACAAATAGCCATAGAGATGGCGTAAGGGCATCGACTAAACTAAAAGAAGGTTGCGGTCAGAGAAAGCAAGAGACGGACAGAATCTTGGAAGATATAAACAAGTCAAGGATTAAGTTATGGAAAGGATAAGAGGAAAGGAGTTGTTTTTGTTATTGGTTATTGTAGAAGCGCAGAGAAGGAAGAGGCAACTAGTTGGTGGGCTTGTCGGGACATCTTCTAGCCTAAGCAGAAAAGCTTGTAATTAGTTTTATCATTTATCAGGCTTTGGATAGGATTATGTATGGGCTTACTATTAACTTTTATTTATTATTATGGGTCATACTTAGACCTCTTGGTTTAAGTCACACTTACAAAGGAGTCCTGCGCTTATCTTATCATCTTCTCCTTTTAATTCCATGTCCGTTTCTGTAATTGATTAGACAAATCTATTTCATATTTATAGTAAGAAAACAGTTCATTTAACCACACGAGCAACAAAAAGGAAATCGGAAAGTTTTTTAAATAATTTAGCAATTTTTTTATTTTGTTGTAATTGAATATGCTCCCATGCAAAAATTCTTGTCAACAACAATATAGCAAGTATAATATTTAGGATTATATACATTTATCATTAAAAAGTTATTTTATGTCCTTAGTAGAAATAAAATCATAACATTTGCAGTGTAAAAATTTCATGTTAATAGTTTCTGATATTTTAAAATGAATTTTTTATTGTCTTTATTTTAAATACAAAATTTATTTATAGCTAATTACATTTACTAGTAAACTTATATTGTTATAATACTAATACTAATACTACTACTACGACTACCAATAATAATAATAATAATAATAATAATAATAATAATCATCATCATCATCAGAAGAAGAAGAAGAAAAAGAATACTGCTAATAATAACAGCAATAATAATATAATTATTTCTTTTTTTTTCAATATTTAAATCTTTTAGTTATCATTCTATAATTATTTAATTATTACCTATAAGTCGTTCAATTTTTGATGTGTTACTTAAGGCATTATAAAGATAGTTCAAACATAATAAGAAATTAATTAAGTTTTGTGATTAGGACTTAAAATAGAATCTTAGACTTTGAGATTAAAATGATATACCTACATTTGAGTCTTAGGACTTGACATTAAAAATAAATTCTCATAGTCGTGTCTTAGGTATTGAAATATGGAAAAATATCTAGAGTTGGGCTTTATGACTTAGAATAAAAATGATAAACGTAAAGTTGTGTCTTATAATGAAATTAGAGACAAAGCTTAGACTTAAATATTAGGGCTTTAAATAAAATGATTTATCTAGAGTTGGGGTCTTATGTTTTAAAATGTAGAGAATGCTTAAAGTTAACTCTTAGGGCTTGTAATAAAAATAACAAGTGTAAAGATGGATCTTAGGGTTTAGAATGTAAAAAAGCCTAAGCAATGTCTTAGGCTTAAGCATAAAGTTTATTACTAACTTGGGGCTTGACTTAAGTTTTAAGATTTCACAGCCTTGTAATTTGGATTTAAATTTCCTTTTAATCTTATCTAATATGTTAAGTAGTTTGTTTTATGAGATACTAACTCTTGCATTAAGCAATCACTTAATAATTGAAAAATAACAACTAAAATAAGAAAATGGTTATTTTTAAGTTCATTTTAGATTTGGGACTTATTCCTTACTTACTTACTAAGTTATAACCCAATTATTAAAAAAGTCTCATTTACTTTAGACTTTTATGAATTGATAGTTGAAATGAGGTTATAATTTATTTTGAAAACATGAACATCATTAAACAAATTCTTAAATAAAATAAAACAAATGACTTACTTGACACCTAAAATCACATTATGAAAAGTTAAGAAAGCTAACATAATGTGTTTAAGACCTAATAACAACTTTATGTTGCTTCTTATTTTATTAATCCTTTTCATGTATTTAGATGATATTTAAACCAACTTAAATTTGATTTTATTCATTTCCATTGAGTCTTCAAAGTAAGATAAAAATTAAAAAATGAAAGTATACAATTAAAGACAAAAAGTATAAATGAATAATGTATCCTGAAATAACTAATGAGAATGGGAGACTTGTTCTTTATTGTTGATCTTAATTAGCTGATTTTTCTTTCATTTACTTGGTGATGTTTTAATTCATTTTTTTCCCCAAATTTCTATATGCTTGTCTTTACTAACATTACTTTCAGCATCTTTTGATTTTGAAATAGGTTTATACATTTTCCTTACAATAAAGCTTTCTAGTAACAACCTCCTTATTGTGCAACTAAACAATATTAATTACATGTATGGTTCCCAATCTATCATTGTTGGACCTCATTTCCAGAGTCCAATATCCGGAGTCCTAAACCTTGAGTTTATTACCCTGTAGGGTCATGATTAACAATTCCCAAAGGTGGTGTGACCACATCAATCAAACTCCATAATCTCAACTTGTCCTCATCAAGGAAATCATTGCTCTAAGTCTTTAATTTACGTTGAAACAAGAATCATCTCCATCGGGGTTTACACCTCAAGATATACTTAATGAGCTAAAACGTGCTCATGCCCCCATGCATGCTCTCCCAAACGACCCCTCACTTATTCTAATGCAACTTTCCAAAAAGCAATTCAAAAGACAAAACTTTTCATGGAGAGATAGTACAAAAAGTTAGGAATCTATTGCTTTAAGAATCACTTCGTTTGGGGGTCGGATGGGGAAGTTATACTTGAAGAAATCGAACATACTTATACTATCAATCAAAATTGTACCTATCTTGGAATAAATGCCATAACTTTTGATACCGATTTTAGAAAGACTTCATTTTGATCTTTTTTTAAAGAGGACTTAAATATCTACAACTCTCATCAAGACCTAAAAGACCAATTCCAACGTTTGAAGGGTAGAAAAGAAAGCAGACAATGATGACATCATTTTGAGATGATGATGATGTCATCAGATACTACAGATTGGGAAAATCTCTATAAATTTAAGTATAGACATCAGATTAAGATGTTATTTATATGGTTGGAAAGAGGAATTAAAGATATACAACTCTTATGAAGACCTTAAAGACCAATTGTAACTTTTAGAGGGTGGAAAACAAAGCATAAGATAATGACGTCATCAAATGATACAGATTAGGAAAATCTCTATAACTTTCCCTACAAACATTGGATTAAGGTGTTATTTATATGGTTAGAAATAGGACTTCAATATATACAACTATAATTAAGACCTAAAAGACCAATTCCAACGTTTGGAGGGTGGAAAAGAAAGCAGACAATGGTGACATCATTTTGAGACGATGATGACATTATCAGATGATTCAGATTGGGAAACTCTCTATAACTTTCCCTACAGACATCGGATTAAGGTGTTATTTATATTTTTAGAAATAGGACTGCAAGATATACAACTCTCATGAAGACCTCAAAGACCAATTCCAGCGTTTGAAGGGTGGAAAAGAAAGCAGACGATGATGACATCATTTTGAAACGATGATGACATCATCAAACGATACAGATTGGAAATATCTCTATAACTTTCCCTACAGACATCATATGAAGGTGTTCTTTATATGGTTGAAAAGAGGACTTCAAGATATACAACTCTCATGCAGAACTCAAAGACCAATTCTAACGTTTGAAGGTGGAAAAGAAAGCAGACGATGATGACGTCGTTTTGAGACGATGATGACGCCATCAGATGATAAAGATTGGGAAAATCTCTATAACTTTCCCTAAAGACATGAGATTAAGGTATTCTTTATATGGTTGGAAAGAAGACTTCAAGATCTACAACTCTAATGAAGACATCAAAGACCATTTCCAACGTTTGTATAGTAGAAAATGGATCAGAAGGTAAGGATGAAAGTCAAACTGAGACGTAAAAAGTCAAACTGAGACAGTCAAACTGAGAAGATGCTAACGTCATACTAAGACGATGATGACGTCATTTTAAGAAGGAAGCAAAATGAGACGGTCAAACTGAGACACAAAAAGTCAAACTGAGACGGAGTCTAAGGCTGATGCAATTAAAAGGGCATAACTTTCAGCTCAGATGTCCAAAATTTTCATGCTATATACCGTTGGAAAGATAAAAGAAAGATCTACAACTCTCAAGAAGAACATTTTGCCTAAATCAGCCTAGATCAACCCAAAAATCTTCCCAAAGTTAGTGCACAAATTTTCTCCTTATGAAACCTTGTGAAACATGGAAGAAAGTAAAATCATATATCAATAACATCAGAAGATCATAGTTATTACAAAGCTTTAGTGGGCATTTTAAGCCTTAAAACATCAATGTTTTAAAAATCTCAAATACAAAAAATGCTTGATTAATGAACAACTCAAAATGCAACTAAAGCCTTGGCTTCAAAAGTAGCTTGAAATACAATAACATTCCAAAAGTGGAGTGATGCCCTTGGCCCTTGACTACTCAATCTCTTGCTCTTCACCTGCTTGTGTGGAGGAAAGGTGGGGGTGAGCTTGAAGCCGTGGGTAACAATTTTACAATTTGTAATAAGCAAAGACATTTTCATACATTTTCAATGCAAAAATTTATGTGCATACAAAATCAAGAATGCATTACTCCTATCAACTTAGCATGAACACATAAACATATCAAATGGTTTGGGTAAGTCCAAAACATGACGCACTACCCATTTCCAATGAAATGGTCCTGTGTAGTCGTGAATTCTTGAGGGAGTCCTTAAGGGAGCTCCATGCTACTAATGAGCAGGCGGAAGAAGCCTATACTTGAGTCAACGTGCACATGAAGATTCTTGAGGGACTACCACAAACCCACATAACACATAGAGTTTCAAAGTCTTGTAAGCTTGACGTCCACAAAGGCGCATTTTCTTGAAAACTTGCTTTTCATAAGCTTGTTATATCTTAAAAACGATTTCCAAAAGTATGGTTTCAAAATCATGCATCATTTTAAAGAATCATTGTAATAAAACAACTTTCTATGTAACATCCCACAAATCATATATAAGCATGTAGGAAAAATCTTGCAGCACTTAACAACATTAAATGCACATGAAATGAGGTGGTTGCAAAATTGATTACTGTCATTTATGGACAGAAACTTTTTGTTAGCTT
>JANJEY010000004.1:48482097-48506122 GCA_024703695.1 Erythroxylum cataractarum | reverse complement strand
AGTCTGAGATGTATTATATGTGTGTTAAACTTAGATTTTAAAACAATGCATATGTGTAATGTTTGATTTTGTTTGTTTTGTCTTGGGTGGCATCCATGTATCCTCCCAGGGGATATTTGGGTGTTACAAATAGTTACAGAGATTAAGTGGTCTTGTGTTAGATCAATCTTGTATAATTTTGTTGAACTATAGTGAAAGCTATTAATCTGGGTGAGGGTCCTGCAGATGTAGGCAGAATGTGTCGAACTGCCTTACCAAATTTCGGTGTCTTTATTATTTTGCATTTGTGTGATTTATAGTCTGCGAAATTATTAATCTTTGGTATTTTAGTGTGCTCATTGATATTAACCAAGACATACTATAAACTATTCCAATATTAGGATTGGACGAAGCATATAACTTATTTGAAGATAGAGTCAATATTACCTATACTTGGAGGCATGAAAAGAGTCAACCAAAAAAAATTATGGAGACCAGATAGTAAATATTTCAACTATGATGAACTTAAGCAACTTTTATTTTATAAAAAGAACTTAAGCAACTTGAGATAAACTAAAAAGATAGTAATAAGCCAACTGTTATAAAGAAATGTCAGTGGAAATCCCTAGGGAGGAACTAACTCCACGTGGAGATGAAAATGACATGGAAATAATTGACGTCACTTATATTCTAACAAGTAACCCCAATGGTAATGAAAGTTTTGAAAAAACATAAACTCTATAAATCAAAAAAGGAACTCTATTGTAGAAGCGAGATACTAAAGAAGCTTTAAGACCAACAAAGGCAACAAAGAACAATAACAAAGTAATAATGCAAAAGAGTGAGATTGACTCAACAAACCTTACCATAGATAAAGAATCAATTCAATCCTCATTGACCACCCATGGAAAAGTAACAAGCAAGACCACTAAAGAGATATACCTTAAAATTAACTTTCAAAGAATTACTAGGAGAAATTCTAGGAGGAAGTAGAAAACTTTAATCACTTCTCCCAAATGACTATCCTGGCTTAGAATACAAGAGGGCTCAATAGCTCTAAAAAATAAAAAATGATTTTAGATTATTAAGGAAACTAACCCTTTTCTTGTAGGGCTTTTGGAAATTATAATTATTGAGAATATATGCAATAAACTGAGCTTTCTAAGGAGGTGTTGGATTACCATCACTATCATTAAAATGACAAGCTAATAGTAGTTTATGATCATAGTATTTTGGGGGTAACACCTTTAAATACCGAATAAAAATTGATTCATTTACATATCAAAATGAAACACATGAATATGATCTTATACATTTCTTTATTTATGCCTTCAACCTTGGTTTCCAAAGAATTCCTTCATAGAATAAATTACAAGAGATTAAAGATAGCATGATGGAACCCTAGATGATTATAAAAGACATCTATAGTATGATTTACTCGAATGAAGCTGAGGGGAATATGAGCTTAAGAAACCGCTCTAATGATTTCCATTATTGATTTAAGAATGGAAGGCCATTGCTGTATATAAAACAATAAGCAAAAATGTAACTGGTTAATAAGGTAATGCTTATTGGATGGTCACCTCTTCCAGAAAGTAATGTTGCATTCAATAACCATCTACTGTCAGATCATACTCCTATCCTATTGCATAACATATTTAAATAGTAAATATGGAATTTTTCCTTTAGAAAAATAATGCCATAGTTAAAGTAACAAGGTTTAAAGAGGTTCTCATTAAAAGACTAAATGCTAACATTCATGGAAGCAAGATTTATACTTATATGAAGAAACTACAATATATCAAAAATGAACTTAAGGTCCTAAACAAGTTGAGATCGATTAACATATAACTAGTTATGAAAAAGGAAAAAGATAAAATAAAGATTATCCAAAAATGCTTTTTTTATAATTCCTAACTTGCACTACACTTCAAAAGGAGGAGAAGTTACCATAACTACAATACAATGAAGTTACTATTATTAATCTATCCCTTATCAGGTAAAGATCTAAGATATTATGGTTAAAGAAGGGACACAAAAACTCAACTTTCCTTCATAAATCCTTACTCTCAAGAAAAAAAAATCAACAAGAAAGTTTGTTTCATTAAGGGATGAAAAAGGTAGTTTACTATCTACTAAAGAAGAGATACATAAAGAAGTATTTTCTTAGTTCTCCAAAACAATTAGTACTTTTATAAATGTTGCATCTTTTTGTGACTATCCTAATATATTTCATTAAAGAGCATATCTCTCCTTAAATTATTACTTTTTCAATGAAACCTTTTGATGAAAAAGATATAGAAGAAGTTGTCTTCTCTCTTCATTCTAATAAAGCAGCAGGACTTGATGGTCTCAATACTTATTTCTTTCACAAAACTTAGCGTTCTACTAAAACAATAGTGACTAAGCAATTCTAAAAAATTTCAAGAATGATATGTTGCTAAACAAGTTGAATAAGACCTTTATAAGACTCATCTCTAAGGTACATTCCTCTAATCGTTAAAGGAATTCAAAACTATATAATGTTGTAAGATGATTTATAAAATCATTGCCAAGTTAATAGTAAATAAATTGAAAATTGCTTTTGCTCAAATATTTGATTCCTTACAAGGAGCCTTCACTAAAGGGTGACAATATATTATTAGTTCAAGAATTATTCAAGAACTATAATATGAAGCACTTCAGTAAGAATTGTGAATAAAAGTTAGCTTTTACAAAGGTTTTGACTGTAATTTCATTAAAATAGACAATGCATGGCTTTGGATTTCCAAACTTGTTTATTCAATAGATCACCATAACCTCCTTTGGTAGTTTATTCAATAAGGATCCCACTAATCTGATTAAAGGAGTTAGAGGCCTAAGTTAAAGGGACCCTCTTTTCCTCTACCTTTTTATTATATGCATAAAAGTCTTCATAAGGCTCGCTAAGAATGTTACATACCAAGAAAGGAATTTCATAATCCATTCTAAATGTAAAAACGTAAGAATAACAAGTTTTTCCCCTACAAATGAATTGATTCTCTTCTCTAAGGCAAATCCAAACATAGTGAGTAGATTAATAGATGCACTAATTCTAAATGTAAAAACAGGTTAGGTTTGTTATTCCACGTAGATGATCAATTGACAATTAATTTTCCACATGGATGCCTACATATCATGAAAAAAGATTCTATTAGTCAAATTTGAAAATTCTAAACATAACTAATGTTTTGAACTAAGTTACTAAGGTTTAAAAGATTAACCACTTAATTAAAAAACTTTAAAACTTAGGAACTGAATTAAGAAAATATCAAAAGAATGGACACTTTAAAATATATTATTCCTACTTTCAAAGTTCTTTCAGACCTCTTTATTAATAAAGATAAAAGTTAACTTATTATCTTTTGCTATATAAGAGCCTCATCTAATTGGTTAGCTTACATTACTGGAGTAAAAGCCACCAAAACTCCAGCTACTTATCCCGGCTTTCCAATCACCTTAAAAAGACCCTCATATACTAAGCTTAAGCCTCGTTTTGAAAGGATCATCATAAACTAATTGTTGTAATAATACCTTATTTATTGCAAGGACAATCTAGTTAGTAAACACTATTTTAAGTAGATTGTATGTAGATTAGTTTTCACACCTACGGTTCCTTAAGAATATTAGCAAGGAAATTGAGCAGATAATAAGGAAATTTATCTAGTGTGGAAAATCTAATATAAGCTATTAAGCAAAAGTCAAATGGAGTGAACTTTTTCTAGCAAAAGAGGAAGGTGGACTAGGTATCTTGCTAATAAGAATTTCAAAATAGGTGCAAATGCTTAAAAGGATCTAGAGAATTTTCAATAATAATAATTCTCTTTAGGTAAAGTAGGAACATATATTCTATATAAAGCAAAAAAGCTTCTGGAGCCTGGTACCAAGACATAATTCTTCACAGACAATGTTACATATACAAGTTGGTCTCTTTATGATATAACCTCGTCCGTGATGGATAGAAATGCAAATTGGAATTCTTACATAATGTTGGAAATTTCAATTCATCATCCTTTTGGCATGACAATTGATCCACTTTAGGGCCTTTAAGTGGAGTCCAAGAACTTTACTGTTAAGTCAAAATGACTTCACATAAATGATTTTGATGAAGTACAAATAATAATGAAAAACATACGGAAGCAAATTGAAAAGCAGACGGAAGCTGAATGAAAAGCAAACGGAAGTTGAATGAAAAGTAGACGAAGAAAAGCAGACGAATGAAAGTAGACGGAAGAAAAGTAGACGCAGAAAAGTAAACGGAAGCTAAATGAAAAAACAGACGAAGAAAAGCAGACAAAAGAAAGCAGACGGAATCTAAAATGAAAAGAAATACACAATTCAACCCCTCCTTCTTGTGCATTTGTATATTGTATAATTAGTCTTGTATTAACGTGTGATTCACTTCATTTACTACTTATGAGATTTCATAAATGACAATGCTTCAGTTTATGAGTCAATATCCATATACAAACCCTTGTTAACGAATTATATAAATGCAAGCAAATTGCTCCTTCAGCTATCTCCTATCTAGGAGGACCATATTAGATGGATGAGGCACCCCTTTGGTATATTCATAAATGATTCTTGTGCAAGATTATTAAAAGATCAAACTCCTACAATCCCTTAGCACAAATTTAAATGGTTCAATCAAGCATGTCCCCAGGCATCATTCATATTATGGCTTGCTATAAAAGGTTGATTGAGCGCCTTGGATAGAACAAAAAGATTCCTTAACTTATCTAAATTTTGCGTACTTTACATTGATACTCTTAAAATTATTGAACATCTTTTCTTTGATTATAACTACACTTTCAACATCTGAGGTTCAATCAAAGCACTATATAATAAATTTATTCCTGAATTAAATTGACACTGTAAAAGGTTGAATGGAGCTGCAAGAGTTAGAGGAAGAAGGATGGAGATTGGATTATCTTAAAACTTATGTTAAGCAACACAGTTTATGGAATTTGGAGAGAAAGGAACCCAACGATCTTTTAAAAGGCATCACTTTCATAACAAAGACTCCTCACCATCGTTTTGCAAATAATTAAGGACTTACTAATTGCTCATAAACTGCACTATTTATACCGTCAAGTTTTGATGAACAACTGGAAACTTCCATTAAAAGGCTAGCATGCATGAACAATCTATTTGTGCTGGCTGTTAGGTACTAAACTTTCACAAAAAGGTACCTAGATGATAAGTTCACGTGCTCAAACTAAATTCATCATCACTCACTGCAACAATGGTGGTGAAGTTCTTGAAGTCAAGTTATAGGCAAATGAACATATGAAACATGACTATGATCTACTTAATGTAGATCAACTGATAACTCAGTAGCTTGTTGAAAATTCTCCTTACATGTTTTGATGTGAGTAGTTTGATCAAGTTAATTACCAATTTGATTAATTTGTACAAAACACTTTTTAATAAGTTAATATAGTTTAACTTTTCAAAAAAATTGAAAGAAAATAAATAAAATATTAATTTTGTTTAGTTGTTATATATAAAAATCGGGAATATCGATCGTATTAGAATTGGTACTCATTTTGATTATAATATGGTAAAATACTAGCACCATTTAATACCAACTATTATTTTAAATAATTTTTAAAATTATAAAATGGTCATTTAATTTTATAAAAATTGAAATTTAGCCCCATAATTTTATAAAACTTTATTTGCATCTTTGAGAAGCTAGGCACAAAGCTCAATCCCACCTCAGTTACTCTTCCAAAACCACATCCAGACTCCAGCTACATCTGTCATTTCTCTACTTTGCGGTTTTATTGTACATGTGCTTCCAAACCAAACTCGAAGATTTATCTAGATCCTAATGTCCTCCATTTACATCCTACCCTCCTTCCCTTTTGGTTGTCATCATCGTTTTCCATTCTCCATTAACAATATTTCCTTTTGATTCAAGCCAACAAATAGTTGAGTGTGATGTACTGGGACAGAATAGGTACACTGTCTTTAGAACAGAGGATCAGTCCCCGCATTTAGGTAGATGGGGATAAATTTGTAATTACATATTTTTTTAATCTTAAATTATTTATAACCCATTAAAAAAATTGAAGAGTGCATGGGGTTAAAGATAATTAAGAAGAAGATTATGGTTATTAACAGAAAAATATCCGTCGACTTTGGTCGGAAATAAAAAGAAATAAGTTAGAAAGAGATCACATTGAGTAGACACCCTGTCAAAGGCCCCATCAGAACTGTCAAAAATAATCAACCATAAGAGATCGCACCCCAGAAATCTCTCCCTTTGGATTCTTTCTGGTTCTTGGTGAAAGGCCACAAAACTGAGGAGGAGAAAGGGAACATAAGAACAAGATGGTTGTTGTAGTGACCGCCATGGATTCTCTGAGCGAGAGAGCTGCTAAGATGAGAGAGGCGCTGCAAAAGAGCCAAACCATCACTGATAATGTCGTCTCAATTCTAGGCTCATTTGATAGTCGCCTTTCTGCTCTCGAAACTGCCATGCGACCCACTCAGGTATTTCACCCCTCTTCTTTGGATTCTGGTTGACTTATGACTTTGAGATGGAGAGACCCAGATGACCAAGATCGTTACTTTTGTTGAGTTTTAGTTGATTTTCTACTGCTCTCTTTTATGGCTACACTCTCTATCTAAACGGAATATTGGATAGTTAGGAAGCATTGGCCTCTTTTCGCCTCTTTGTTTTTTCGTGGTTGTGGATGAGACTCAAATCTGTTTTTTTGGAGCTTTAAAATGATCGCTGACCAGGTAGGTAGGTTGACTACTTAGTCTGGTTGACAGAAATAGTATTTCCTACGTTTAAGTGCCTAAAATCATTAGGCTTTTCATCGTGGTTCATAGGACAATGTGATTATGCAGTTTTGATTGATTGGTCAGCTGTATTAATTCGGTTTTCTGTTTATGCCATACACTCATTCCCTTATGATTTCAATTTGTAGATCAGGACTCATTCTATAAGGAAAGCTCATGAGAATATTGATAAGACTTTAAAGGCTGCAGAGGTTTTCTTGTCACAGTTTGATGTAACTCGGCAGGTTGGTCTCTTAAAACTTCTAAAGTGTCTGCGTTCTTGGGATATCTTTCTGATTTTCATAACAAATTAATGTGTTTGTCTGAGACTGCCATGACTAAAAGAGTTCTCATTCTGCCCTTTTGACTCTGCTTTTTTGAATTACTCAAGTACTTCATGCAGTTGTTTGTTTAATTTATTGACAGATGAATCTTTAAAATATTTGAATTCTGCATGTTGACTCTCTTAACAGTTCTTTCGGATGCTTTCTGTGTTTTTTGCTGAATTTTTGTTTATCTCCTTTGCTATGTAGGCAGAGGCTAAAATACTTAAGGGACCGCACGAGGACTTGGAAAGTTACCTTGAAGCAATTGAACAGTTAAGAAGAAATATTCAGTTCTTTAGCAGTAACAAAGGCTTTAAGAGTACTGATGCAATGCTCAATAACGCAAATAATTTACTTGCTAAGGCTATTTCAAAGTTAGGGGATGAGTTTAAGCAGCTATTGACATCTTACAGGTATGACTTGCACAATCTATTTTAAATGTTGTATATCATGTGCTTTAATGGTTGCAATTGTAATTCTTTTGCTTTGACCAATATGACATTTTAGTGTCATCTGGCAATTTAGGTGACCGTGCTTAGAAAAGAGCAACCCTTTTGTCGGTTTAGATTTTAAATATTTTAAAATGCAGAAAACAGCCTCTAGATGGGAATCACGAGGGTCACGCATATACTGACTTAGCAAGCTTACAGCAAATGTTGTGTTTGGTTTGCTATGTGAGAGATAAATCAGTCTTCCAACCAACCTTTGATATTGACCTAAATCCACCGACCCACCAACTCCTGCTTGAAATTTGTGATTAGCTTCAATGGGAGAGTCTACTGGTTTACATCCTAAAATACCAGTTTCTCCAAGAAGATCTAAAACATATTTGCCTTGAGAAATAAAGATTCCTATCTGATCTAGCAACCACTATTTCAATAAAATATTGCAACTTACCCAAATCTTTAATCTCAAACTCTCGAGCTAGAAGTTTTCTGAGTCGGCCAATCTCCTCCTTATTGTTTCCGGTCACAACTATATCATCAACATAAACAATAAGTAATGTGACCTTACCACTACAATGTTTAATAAACAAGGTATGATCAACATTGCTTTGAAAATATCCAAATGAGATCATAGCCTACTAAACCTATCGAACCATGCCTTGGGTGATTGTTTCAAACCGTATAATGTCTTCTTTAATCTACAAACTTTCCCTTTAGTTTTTGCATCATCAAATCTTGGAGGAATTTCCTTATACACCTCTTCCTCCAAGTCTCCATGTAAGAAGGCATTCTTGACATCAAATTGTTATAGGTCCCTATCAAGGTTAGTTGCACATGAGAAGATGATTATGATGGTATTCATTTTTGTCACAAGAGCAAAAGTCTCTAGGTAGTCCACCCCATAAGTTTAAGTGAAGCCTTTTGCAACCAATCTAGCTTTGTACCTTTCAACTAAACCATCTGCCTTATGTTTTACTGTAAACACCCATTTGCATTCAACTGGTTTCTTTCCCAAGGGAGGAGTAACAAGTTCCCATGTCTTATTTCTTGCCAAGGCCTTCATCTCTTCAATCATTGTCTCTCCCCAATTTGGATCATAGTATGCATCTTGCTACCTATGGAATATAAACGGAAGAAGCAGATGATACAAAGGCTCTATGGGAAGGAGACAGAGAGTCATAGGAAACAAAGTTAGAAATAGGATCTTTAGTACAAGTGCTGACTCCGTTCTTGATAGCAATAGGAACATCAAGATCATTAGCGCTGGAACTAGAATTAGGACAATCAACAAGTATGGAGACTTACCACATGAATTCTTAGGGACTGGAGTCAGAGGTAGCGTTGGACTAGGTATAACGTGCTCGGTGGCTTTGTCTATCTTGTCCCTTTTTGTATAGGTTTTCAAGTCTGGTCTATCCAATTGCCCATTTCTAGCTTGTTCCTTGTCATCACTAGTATTTCTAGTGGCCTTGTTGAGCCCATCTGTTTTCCTCCACGACCTGTAGTTGGTCGACCATGTAGCTTCCAACAATTCTCCTTAGTGTACTGTGGCTTCCTGCAATAGTCACAGCTCAAATGATCCTTCTCTGATGGACCTTGGCTGCTGATTTTCAGCTGCTCACGAAAGGAATTAGCAACCAGCCCTGCCTTGTCAACTGAAACAGTGTGTATGATGGCATTTCTTCAACTTTCCTCCTGCTGTACGTAGGAATATGTTTGCCTTAAAGAAGGTAAACTTGAACTCGTATGTGATCATAACCCATATTCAAACCAGCAAAAAAATCATATATATGCTCCTTTTCCACTAATTTCTGGAATTTTGCTAAATCTTCAGAACATGCAGCTTGGAAATCTTGATAGTAATCAAGTTCCTGCCATAACCACTCAATTCAGCAAAGTATTGAGCAATAGTCATCTCACCTTGTTTTGTCTCATGCACCTTATTCTGCAATTCATAGATTTGTGCATCATTGCCCACTTGAGAATGGGTTTGAGATGCTGCATTCCAAATCTTAAAAGCTGTGTTTAGTAATAGATAACCTCTAGCAATTTGAGGTTGCGTAGAATTAATCAGCCCAGACATGACAAGGGAATTTTCAGATTCCCACTGTTGTAGGTTGGGCTGGTGACATCTGGTTTTGGTTTATCCCCGGCAATATATCCTTGCGGACCTCTAACTTGGATGAATAATAGGCAAGATCTTGACCACACAAGATAAGTGGTTCCATCTAGCTTTATGGGACTGATTTGCAATGAGGGATTCTCACCAATCAAACCAACCTTATTTTCAGCAACGAATTTTTTTCCCATCAACCATGCTTTGAAGAAACAGAAGAAAACAGTAGAACCAATAAAAAATCGTTGATTACTCCAAAAGTCTTCAGCAATTACTCCAAAAATCTTCAGCAGTCAACAGATAGATATAGTTTCTTTCATCATATTCAACAAGAAAACGGTAGAACCAATCCAAAATTGATATTGCCGCCCAAACCAAAATAATACATGCCCAGAAACTCAACCAGAAAATAAGACAGAGGGCTCCAACTAACTAGAAAATAAGAAGCCTTTAACCAGAAGTACTCAAAGAGTTTGAACAGAAAATTAAAAAAGAGCAGGCTTTGAAACCATGTCAAACGGTTTCAATGCCCCTGCACTGAGAAGTTCTTCTCACTAAATAGATAACATTCTTCTTAATTACACCTAAAAATCTGTTCCCATAATCCCTTATAATCTCCTATATAAGTTAAGTATCAACATACAGCTGATAGCAGTTCAAAGTCTGTTTCTGTGATCCCTCATAATCTCCCATGCAATTTAAGTATGAATGTACATCAATATACAGCTGGTAAAAGATGTAACAGCTGTACAATACAATAACATTGAGAACCAACGTTAAGTTGGCTGCTATATGGGTTTGGTGCTTTATTTATAGTGGGACATTTAAGTAGAGAATAGAAGAGCATAACACGTAAGTAACCAAAAGCATGAGCCTTAAATTAATTTCTTAATAATTGAATTGGAATGCATGGGTCCAGCCAACTAAATACAAGGTTTTGGGGCTTATAACTTCTCTTTAGTGTTCCTATATCAACCTGTCTTGCTGCAGCAAGTCCTTTTGGTTTTCAGTTTTACAATTGACTCTTCAGTTCATAAAAGATTTAGTTAGTAAAGTTAGTGGAAAGATTCACAAGCACTCCTTTGTTGTTTATTGTTTTTGTAACAGTGCATTTGATTAGAGTGTAGAATCCTTGAAAAATCAACTGACATGCTGTCATTACAAAAATAATCAAGGATCATTGCCAAATTTTCTGTTAATTGCATTCAAATCTTTAATTAACAGAAGCATTGTTTGAAAAAGATTTCAGCGACAATGGTTTCTCAGATGAAATTGAGATTACAGTGTTGTTTGTGAAAATTGCTCTAACAACAAGAGTTGTATGCAAGTTTACTTTAGAATTTTGCGCTCTGTGTCTGTAATCTGTTTAGTAAGCATAATATCAACTTAGACTTTGAGGGTCCACGAATTATTGAGCAGTGCAGTAACTTTCCAATATGAAGTTTTGTATTAAAATTGCCACTGTCCAATTTAGAAAGATTGAAGACAAGTGGAAGTCTTTTCCTCTTTCCGTCAAGTTGTCAATTCTTTCAAATTTTGGGAACACACTTGTAACGTGTTTCAATAACACTTTTTTTTCTTTTTATATAGTTGCTAATATAGTTAATTTATTTTGCATTCTATGAAGGAAGTATTCCTAAATTTTATTGATGCAGCACTATTATATCTAAATATATTATGTTACAACATTATTTTTTCTCCCTTTTAGCTCAATGTTAGGATCATTCATTTAACAATAATTATCATCTCTTCCACTCTAAGTTTGTCTTTTACGTTGAAAAAGTTTTTTATGGGGGAATAACATTGTTAAAATTTAATCTAATTGAACTCTGTCTAAATTTTACCTTTTGCCTTTTTCATATATTTAATAACCACTAATTTAGTATTTATTTTTATGCCATTATTTGGATTTTCATATGATGATATCTATATTGTAGCATGAAGAAAAGTCCTTAAGAAAGATATAATAATAAGAAAAGGCTTGGTTTTGGGAACTGATGGGTGTGAGATGGTTACTGAATTGATATGGCCTATTACCGGAACAGTAAATGACATCTTATGTCAATTTATATGTTGGCAAGTTGATTTTCCTTATCTTGTATAAAAAATTATAGTTCTTTCATTTTTCAATTTCTTGATAAATGGAACATCGAGATGAGACTAAGAATTGAAGATATAATTCACTTTCCACCATTTTACATATCCCTGCAATAATTGGGTGCTAGTAGATGTATGGTTGTTGGTAGACTCCATATGGTTTAGGATGGGATGCGGTGTATGTGTTTTGCCTTACTTTGCAAGTTAGCTTTGTTCATAATATTGCTTGTTTAATCAGTTTCTTTCTTTCAAATTTTTAGCAAGCCTGTGGAACCTGATCGTCTCTTTGAGTGCCTCCCTGAATCAATGAGACCTTCTGCTACATCACCTGGGAACCAGCATGATTCTAGTGGGAAGAATCATTCCTCAAACAATCATTCCGAGAATCAACCTGAAACAGGAGGTTTCAAGCTTCTTACTCTAATACCTCCTCGAATTCTCCCATTGCTGCATGATCTAGCCCAACAAATGATTCAAGCTGGACAGTCCCAGCAACTGCTTAAAGTTTACAGGTAAGAACTTCATTGTGTGTACAGTAAAAATATGGTGGTGTACTATTACAAATGCAAACCTTTCTATGTTTTTCAACGTTGTTAAGAGAATGAAGCTCATCAAATTATGTATCTTTATTTTTCTTTCTATGATAAATGCCAATACATTTGCAGCAGCTCATCCACATCTTTTTCACTTATCCAGGGATACACGTTCTTCAGTTCTGGAGGAAAGCCTGCGCAAACTGGGGGTTGAAAAGCTTAGCAAAGAGGACGTGCAAAAGATGCAATGGGATTTGTTGGAGGCCAAGATTGGAAATTGGATCCATTTCATTCGTATTGCTGTAAGAATTTTGAATTTGTATGACTGTTTTCTTCCCTTAGTTTACATATATAATTATGTTTGAGCACGTGAAAGTCTTTTTTACCGAAGAAGGTAGTTTTTGACCAAATGTTTGATGGGTTTGATTCCTTTTGAGCAGGTGAAAGTCCTTTTTATTGGAGAAAGGTTAGTTTGTGACCAAATATTTGATGGGTTTGCTTCCCTTCGTGATCAATGTTTTGCTGAATGCACTACTACTAGTATTTCCATGCTTCTGAGTTTTGGGGATGCAATTGCCAATAGCAAGAGATCTCCAGAAAAGCTATTTGTACTTCTGGACATGTATGAGATAATGAGAGAGCTTCACACTGAGGTATTAATGTGTTCTGAATTTTGTTTTTTGTTTTTTTTTATGATCCATCATATCCTGTTTTGGTTTCATTCCATGCAAGAATGATAAGCTTTTAACACTATTAAAAGAGCATATGTTCAATTAAAACATATCATGATCATTAGTGCTTTTATCATTTTGATTTCACTAGGATAATAATTTTATCGAAAAGCAAGGCTTTGGTGTGCCAGAGGGATATTTATGGACATGATTTTTTTTTTGCTTGCAGATTGAGTCACTTTTTGGTTGTAAAGCTTGCAATCAAATTAGGGAATCAACAAATGGCTTGACCAAACGGCTTGCACAGACAGCCCAAGAAACTTTTGGTGATTTTGAAGAAGCAGTTGAAAAAGATGCAACAAGAACTGCTGTTGCTGATGGAACAGTTCATCCATTGACTAGCTATGTGATTAACTATGTGAAATTTCTCTTTGAGTAAGTTCATCTGCCTGTTTTACTGGTATTATGGTTCTCTCAGTTGGGACAGTGCAATGTTTCAGGCATGCAAGTTTCCTGATGTTAGATTCTAATTCATAACTAACACATCATTAACCTGCTTCCCAGTGAGTTAGTTAAAACTCAACTGTGTAAATGTTAAATTCTCAAAAAAAAAAAAGTGTAAATGTCTGTAAATTGATTTTCATGTGAACTTAATAGATGAACTAATTTTTAGATCTCTGAATTACTTTTTCCATTGGGACAGAAATCTACATTCTTTCTTGTTGACTATAATAGCATTTTGTTCCAGCAGTGGCAATGCATCATGCCCATGCACGATATCCATTTGCCCTAGATTTGACTGCAGACTTTGGCTGCAACAGTAACAATATGTACAGCTTAATTCTCTATTAACTGGTTCTAGATGCTGAACTTTAATAAAGATTGACTTATGTACTTAGAATTTAACACAATGAATAGCCTTTTGAACTGGTAGTACTATATTCTTTTCCCATCTCTATTTTCTACATTGAATTTATGAAATAGATTTTTAGACATTATTTCTTACCTCATACCTGATACATGGTCATCTTTGCCTTTCTTTATTCTTGTGTCTTCAACTGATTCATATTGCTTCCTTACACCCAGTTTCTGCCTACTGAGCAGTTTGTATATTTCACACTTGTCACAAGTTTGATTATTTTGGATCACATTTTAAGCAAGTTTATATTTGAATATACCTGGTGAATTGCCAATGGAAAAAGAAAATGAAAGAGAAGCCTTTAAATGTATCCCCAGAAACTACTCTATTTATACAAAATATATTCATTGATAATGTGCAATAAGTTGGCTGTGCCTTTTTGTGTTTAGCTGTAAGCTGACTTCAAATTGAAGCTATGTGATTGGCTTCAGTGCTTTACCATGGGCTTTAATATGGGCTTATGACAGAAAAAGCTCCTCAGCTTGTTACGTTAAGAGATACATTTCTATGATTATCAAATCCTCTCGATGTTTCTTTTTCTACCATGCAAATCATCTGTTCTTTTGCTTGAATTGGCCTGACCTCTTGTTATGATAATTATGCTTTGAAAACTTGCTTTTAACAGCTATCAGTCAACCTTGATGCAACTGTTTCAAGAATTTGAAAATAGAGGAGAGACAAGTTCACAGTTAGCTTCTGTGACAATGCAAATAATGCAGGCTCTTCAAACCAATCTTGATGGGAAATCAAAGCATTATAAAGATCCAGCTCTCACACACTTATTTCTCATGAACAATATACACTACATGGTCAGATCAGTACGCAGGTTTGTCATGAACCTGCACCACTAGTTTGTTTCCAGCCTTAAATGTATACAGAGATTAATGATCTCGTTCTCTTTCTTTTCTCTCACTGTATCCCTAGATCTGAAGCCAAGGACTTGTTGGGAGATGATTGGGTTCAAAGACATAGAAGGATTGTGCAGCAGCATGCTAACCAATACAAAAGGAATGCTTGGGCAAAGGTTTGTTTGTTTAGGTGTATTGTTGGAAATGGTTCATAAAAAATGAAATTTGTGCCAATGTTTAGGATTACTTTTTATGAGCTCAAGAAGTTAGGAGGGGGAAATGCCCTTTGTAAAAATTAGAGAATGAGAGAAAACTTTTGAAGAAAAATATTGTTATGCTTATTTTACTAGGCTTATAGTATAATATACATACTAACTATGGGACAAACCAAAAACCTAGTGTTAGCCTAACTAATACAAAATAAGCTATATATACAATTCAACACTCCCCCTCAAGCTGGAGCATACAAGTCATATGCGTTGAGCTTGTTACAAATAAACCCAATAAGAGGACCCTGTAAAGATTTATTGAAAATATCTGCTAGCTGGTCATTAGAGCTGACATAACTAGTAGCAATACAGCCCGATAAGACCTTCTCTCGTATAAAATGATAGTCAATTTCAATGTATTTGGTCCTCATGAAATACTGGGTTGGAGGCAATATGTAGTGACTTGATTATCAAAAAGAAGCTTCATCTGTGACACTTTTGCAAATTTTAACACATGAATCAACTGTTTGAACCATAGGAGTTCACAGGTTACCAAAGCCATAGCACGATATTTTGCTTCTGCACTCAATCTAGGAACAATTGCTTATTTCTTGCTCTTCTAAGATACTAGATTACCTCCAACAAAGATGCAATATCCTGAAGTAGACCGTCTATTAGACGGGTATCCTACCCAATCAGCATTAGCATATCTAATCACTTGTGTATTACCCCTGTTCTCATACAATAGTCCTTTGCCTTGTGCCCCTTTGATATATCTCAAAATATGAACCACTGCATCCCAATGACTATCAATCACATGGAGACTGTAAGAATTGACTAACGACATTAATTGCGAAGGAGATATCAGGCTGAGTAATAGTAAGATATTTGAGGTTACCAACCAATCTCCGATACCTCCCTGGATCTGCAAGAGGCTTCCCCTATTTTGGTAAAAGTTTTAAATTAGGATCCATAGGAGAGTCTATAGGTCTGCAATCTAACATGCTAGCTTCTTCTAGAATATCCAATGCATACTCTCTGAGAAATAACAACACCAGAGCTAGACTGTGCAACTTCTATACCAAGAAAGTACTTGAGTAAACCCAAATCTTTGGTTTGAAAATGACTAAATAGGTGTTACTTTAGTTGATCAATACCATCCTGATCACTACCAGTGATAACAATATCATCAACGTAGACAACAAGATAAATGCATTCCCCTTGTGACGAATGTCTATAAATAAAATGAGCAAACTCAGTTCGAATCATACCAAACTCTTACAAGACAGCATTAAAGCGACCAAATTGTTTCAGACCGTATAGTGAGTGACGAAGTTTACAAACCAAACCAGACACCCCCTGAGCAACAAAGCCAGGTGGTTGCTTCTTATAAATTTCCTTCTTAAGTTCATGTAAAAAGGCATTCTTAATGTCCAACTGATGTAAGGGCCAGTGCCGCATAGCAGCCATAGATAGAAACAGTTAGACAGAAGACATTTTGGCAATAGGAGAAAACGTATCACCAAAGTCCAGCCCATAAATTTGGGTATATCCCTTTGCCACCAGATGGGCCTTGTAACGATCAACTATACCATCTGGACCAACCTTAACAGTATAAACCCAATGACACCCAACAGTAGAATGACCAGGAGGCAAAGGAACCAAATCCCAAGTACCATTATCGTGTAAAGCAATCATCTCTTCTACCATAGCTTGTTGCCACCTAGAATTTGAAAGTGCCTCACTAACAGTTTTAGGGATAGAAACAGAAGATAAAGAAGACACAATCAAAATAGGGTGAAGACAAGTGATGATAACTAAGAAAAGTGTAAATGGGATGAGGGTTACGAGTAGATCATGTACCTTTTCGAAGAGCAATAGGAAACTGATCAACAATGGGTAGGGCCTCAGCCAGTTGGGATGCTGAGGTAAGGTGTGAGTCAGAGATGTCATCTGGTTCAGAAAGAGCAACAGCGTCAGAAGTAGTATGTAGATCCGGAGTGGGAGAGGAGTTGATGTCTATAGAAGGTTGAGACGGAGGGCGACGATGATACACTTGTAGTGGTGTAGAAGGTAGAATAGTTTCTTGTGATTGAATAGGCACAAAAGGAGGAGCAGGAAGAATTTCAGACATCGAGTGACTCTCAGAAGAATGAGAAGAAAAGAATGGAGATGTCTCAAAGAATGTAACATCAACAGAAATGAAGTAATGTTGAGTAGCTGGAGAATAACACTTGTAACCTTTTTGAAGACGGGAGTAACCAAGGAAAGCGCATGTGGTGGAAAGCATAGAGAGTTTACCCTAACCAGGGACAACGTTATGTACAAAACAAGTGCAACCAAAAACTCAAAGAGGAAGAAGATATAACGGTTAATCGGGAAACAGGATAGAATAAGGAGTCTTGTGCTGTAAAACAAAAGAAGGCATCTGGTTAATCAAGTAAGATGCAGTGAGAACGACATTAGCCCAAAAACGAAAGGGAACCTGATGATGTAAGAGAAGGGTACGGGTAGTTTCAACAAGATGTCTATTTTTTATCAGCCACCTCACTCTATTGTGGTGTATAAGCATATGAGGATTGATGGAGAATTCCTTTTGAAGACATAAAAGTGTTAAAGGGAACAGAGAAGTATTCTCGAGCATTATCACTACATAAAATACAGATGGATGATTAAATTGGTTCTGAATTTCAGCACAAAAAGATTCAAAGATAGAAAACAATTCTGAACAACTTTTCATTAAAAACAACCGAATGCAACGAGAGCAATCATCAATAAAGGTTACAAAATATTGAAAGCCTAAAACTGAGTTGACACAACGAGGACCGCAAACATCATAATTAACTAACTCAAATAATCATCTGTCCCGTACCTCAATCCTGAATAAGTACATAATCACAGTCAAAGATAATAGAGCAATCCAAGGCACGTGTAAGTGTGCTAACAGAAACCAAATTAAATGGACAGTGAGGAATATAAAGGACAGACTCCAAAGGCAATGAGGGAAGAGGATGAGCACGACCTATAGCTTTAGCAACTGTTTTGGATCCATTAGTTAAAGTAACAGGAGGTAAAGAAGTGGCAGTAGCAAATTGTGAAAACATACGGGGGTTACCAGAAATGTGGTCTGAAGCACCTAAACCAAGTAACCAAGGTCCTAAGGAAGATGATTGAGAAAGGCACACAATCGAATTACCAGTGTGGGCAACAGTGACTGAAGAGGCGGTAGAGGAACAAAATTGTTTGAACTTGAGGTACTCTTCATAATCAGCACCATTAAGAGTTAAGGATAGCGGTGACTAGGCATCATACTGAGAATCTTCATAATGAGCAACGTTGGCCTGAGGAGGACGGCCATGTATCCTGTAACATTTCTCCTTCATATGTCTCCAGTTATCACAATAATTACATTTGGGGCGATTAGTCCGATTACCCCCACGATTATCCTTCTGTTTACCTTGACCATTATCCTAAGCTTGAGAAGCTAATACTCCGATTACCCCCACGATCATCGTTTTGTTTAACTTGACCACTATCCTGAGCTTGAGAAGCTAAGACTGAATTGTCACCAATAGAAGCACTCAATATTGTAGGAATCAAGGAAACACAAAGAAGGCGAGCAAAAACATCATCCATAGTGGGCACAGAAGGAATAGCAAGAATTTGGTCATGAATTGGAGTAAGTTCAAGGCCCAGAGTGGTAAGGGTACAAACCATAAAGAACTTATCCCTTTGAGCTAGATCCTCTGACGCAGTCTGACTTGCAAGTAAAAAAGAATTATACTCAACTTTGATAAACGCCATTCGACCAAGAAACTCTGGAATTGTCATACCCTACTGTTGCAAATTAATCAATTCAGACACAATAGAATATAGGCCTTGGATGTTGTTAGATAAAGAGTTTTTGCCTAATTCCAAAAGTCATAGCAATTTGTATAATTGGTATAAATTGGGTGAAGAGAAGAGTCAATTGTTTGCCACAAGAGACTACACTAGGCATCAGTTCTCAGCCATGCATCTTTGTCTGCTTTCACATCTTTAGCCTTGGTGATCAGATGATCTTTCAAACCTTGACTCATACACCACAATTCAACGCTTTTTGACCAAGAGACATAATTAGAGCTTCCCATCAACTTATCCGTAGCAATTGTTAGAGACGGAGAGAACATGCTCGAAAAAGGACCCAACTTGTTTGATAAATCAGCACTTGACATGTTTGGATCAAAGGCAGCTCCAAGAAGGATCCAAAGGAATTGAAAAGTGCAGAAAACGATGCAAAACAAGTGCGGAAACTGACTAGAATAAGCACAGAGGCGCATGGGCGGCGGTCAGGTAGCGAGTGCAGTGGCAATTAGGCAACGGGCGGCGACGGAAAGGTGGCTGAATTTCAGGGATAGGCCGGCCATGACCTCCTGATTCCAATGGTGTGGTCGGTGACTTCAACCAGTCACTGGTTTGGCGAGATTTGGTTCCGAAAGGTGTGACAGCGCAATGGACTCCGGCGGCGATTGGCAGCGCGATTCTAACGACGACACTTCGGGATTAGGTTGACGGAAGGATCTCAAACACGGTGGTGTGGTTAGATTTTCCAACAGCCACTGGAGAGAAGGGATTGACCTAAGAAGACGCTGGAGGAGAGAGAAGAAAAAAAAAATCTGCCGTCAGTGAGAGAGAGATTTTAGAGTTTTTTTCAACCTAGCTTTGATACCATGTAAAAATTAGAGCATAAAACTAGAGGAATGGAGTTGTATGGAATAATTTAGCATAAAACTAGAGGAAATGAAATGCATATCAACAAGAAGAAAAAGTTTGACGCAACTGAAATCCTGTTCTTGTAATAGAAGGTTTGCTATTGTATGTTTCATTCACTATACTAGGCTCTTGGACCTAGATACTATACATGGTAAAACCTTTTGTCTTGCTTCTAGTAAACCAAAAATTCTTTGTCTGATTCTAAGAGCCTGATGTTAGACATTCTTAAAATTGGAGTGGAGTGATGTGTAAGGCAAAATGGGTAAAATGAAAATCATATTATAGAAGCAGCATGATTTCCTGTGTTTTAGAAGAAATGCTATGAAATTTGTTTATGGAAAATCTCCATCTTTCTTTTCCCCTTTCTTTTTTATGGCCTTGGCAGGGTCAACCTTTTGTCTTATCACAGGCAACAGGATCTATTTAGAACCTGATGGAGAATGGGATTAGCTTAAGCATTGATGTGTGATAGCATTTATTCTTAGGTTGGGGCTATTTTCCTTAATGGTCAGTTTTTGTTAATTTTATGCATCTGTCAATTTCCTTCATGGGAGTTAAATTAATATAGGCTTATTTTAAAGAGTTCTTGTTTAGGTTAGGATTAATTGCTGTTAGGCGAAATATAAAGTTGATTCTTTAGTAGGATTAACTGGGCAAGTCTGCATGTTTTGATTTTAAGTTCAGTGTATGGAGGAGAAGAAGAGTGACTTTTTTGGAAACTCTGAATTTCAGCCTTGGGAAGTAAAGAGTTGACTACTAGAATTGGGAGTGATGTGTAAACCCTAGAGCTGATTTTTGAATCTATACGCATGAGACTAATTCTTTTGATTTTCCAAGATGTGATTCGTAGTTTCTTGAACAAACCTTGATAGTTGTTCCTAGACCTGTTCCTATATTTTAATTATGTAAAATTCCACCTAAATTCTAAATTCTAGCAAAACTAAAAAGTTCCAACAGCCCTAGATTTGCAGTTCATATGTGCTATTATCAAATAGTTGGTGTATTCTGTGGCCATCCTACATCAGAGACTCAGAGATTGATTCTTTTTACAGCCTGATAATGTTAAGCAGCGTTCATGTTTTGATTCCTTGCACTAATTCTTCAACTGGAGAAATTTGAGTAATTGAGTAGAGTTGTTAGCTATGCTGTATTACAGTCACTTTAAATGATGGTGTTTACATAACTGGATTTCACCTTAACTTGGAGCTTGCAGATACTTCAATGCCTCTCAACTCAAGGCCTGACGTCATCTGGGGGAAGTGGCTCCGTGCCTGGTGAAGGAGGAAGCGGGAGTGGAGCCTCAAGAGGTCAGGTTAAGGAGAGGTTAGCATCAGATGAACTAATGGAAACCATTTTTTAGTGTTTAAGTGGTTTTTACAGAGCATTTTTCATAGAACCTTTTGACCTGGATGGAGAGCAATTCCATGTTTCAGGTTCAGGAGCTTCAACATGCAATTTGAGGAGCTTCATCAAAAGCAATCTCAGTGGACCATTCCTGATACTGAGTTACGGGAGTCTTTAAGACTTGCAGTTGCTGAAGTCTTGTTGCCTGCTTACAGATCTTTTGTAAAACGCTTTGGGTATGTTTTTTCCCCTTTTGATATTGCCCTCATATATCTGTTCATATCTACATAACCTTAATATGTTTCTGATGTATACCGGCATCTAATTCATGTCATGTTACAGGCCTTTGGTTGAAAGTGGGAAAAATCCCCAAAAGTATATAAAGTACACACCTGAAGATCTGGAAAGGATGTTGGGTGAGTTTTTTGAGGGTAAGACCTTAAATGATTCTAAACGGTAAATCTGTTAACATCTTGGAAGCTCTAGCATTATGCCACAGTTGTTAGTTGATTTAGTGTTCAAATAGCTACTACTAGAGTGATGGTGGCAATGGTTGTGTATATTAACTACTTCTGTAAAGGTGATGAATAAGCAAAAGGAAAGGTCTCAGTTGGAGAGGAAAATTAGTTGATTGTTGCTAAACCCATAAATCAAATGCTCTGTCAAAGTTATTTCTTCCTTTATATATTTTTTTCTTTCATTCAGATCAAGGTTATAAGTTTTTTGTGGAAGAATTCTGGTTGTGGCATGAAGTATCCATAGCCATTTTGCAAGAAAAATATATATCATTAATGAAGGTTGTAATGTTATAAGCCTAATGATGATGGGACAAAATGAGATAGTACAACAGGATCGATCTTTCCTTGAGAAATAACATGTCCTTGTAAATTATGCACGAGAATGAGTATTGGAATAACCCTAATACTAACTCTAATACGAAGCAGTGTGTAATAAGTGCTAACATTCAATAATAACCAACGTCATTTTTGTTTCGTAACTTCCTTTGTAAAAACATGGTCAGTCTGAAGCTTGTTATATGCATCACTTCGACCTCTCTCAACTTTGGGAAGGACTGATGCGTATCTCTCTGGCAAGTCTGAAGCATTTTTTAATACCTTTTTCTACCTCTTTCTCCATTTTTTGACATCTTCACACTGTAAGTGACTTTTAGTATCTTCTATGAAGTTTTTTGAGTTTCTTATCTTCCAAATGACCCTAAAATGGACAATGGTAGAGAATGCTGCACTTAATTTCATGTTCATCTCTTAAAAAAATCACCTACAAGACAATGAACGACATATAGAAATACATCATATGATCCATATAAAACCTGCTTTAGAAGTCCAAATACTAAGTTATTTAAATAACATATAAAATATAAATGTATCAAATTTCCCCATACTTGACTCATTGCTTGTCTTTAAATCAATCAATAATAAATAAACCCTAACTACTAACCTAAACTCAACTAAAACAAGAAATAATTCTACTTTTGTATGCTTAAGGTAACCTTTAGGCCTTTAAACCTTTAAGTTCCCCTAGTGGAGTTATATTCTCCTAAGGATTTACTTAAATGATACCTATAAATATTGACCTAAATTCTTTTGTTAACTTTATAGACGTATCCAATTCTCAATTGAATCGTAGAAATTACACACATAATATTTCTTAAGTAGATCCCTATACAAAAAGACAAAATATGCATTATTCTACCTCCTCTATAATGTTCAAATGCTTTAAATTTGACAATTTCTCTATAAGGTATCACTCATTGCCATAAGGGTTTGAAATTTAGATGAGAAATACTTATCATCTTCTTATAATAGTGAACTTCCTATAAGCTTGAAAATCATCTGATATCCACTACTTATATACAAGAAAAAAAAATTAAAGGACTTTGAATAAGATTGTAATAGGGTTAAAGCGTTAAGTAGGCTATAAAGGATAGGGAATAGAAGAGACAAAAATATTCACAGTTAGTAGAGCAATGACAAGTAAATCAAGAAAAACATTACTTCTCTTTCCACTGACTGCTCGTATTCATATAATTAACCCTTTTTCCTTTATTCCTTTTAAACAAAATAATCCATGCCAATTGATTTTCAAACACTTTATTTTATTTTTCTTTCATATTTTTCTTTTTTTAACATTTTGAATTGGCATGAGATTTTCCTTTTTAAATTGCTTCTTTCATATACTTTGTTGTATCCCCTATAATTATTTCATTGCACCCTATTCTCATAAACATCAAAATATAAGTAAAAGCTCTACTGTCACAGCTAGGAACCACATCAGGCACATGACAACCGCCGCATGCCCAAGCTAAGGATACTCATAGTATCCTTTACCCGACTATGCAAAGTTAATCGAATATCCTTTGAAAACATTTGAATAGCACAATAGCTATATTTTGAAAATCCTAAAACTCAATTAAAATACCTGTAAATTAGTTTTAAACGTACTTTTATATTCACATTTAAAACTCTACCACAACATCTGTACTTTTAAATCCACTCAAGAACAATCTCAATGACAGTACCAAAGGTTCATACATAAGGTCTTTTACAAACTACAAGGTAGTCAAGAGTTAATTTATAAAATCATAAAATATATTAACATAACCAACCTAAAAAAAACAGTTCATGAGCTACTATACAACAAAAGTACAAAACAGAGACAACCCACATGTAGTAATGCCCCAAAAATGTAAAAAAATTGCACGATATACTCAGAGCTTCAAGTTCACTAAATTGACCTGCATGGTTGGAAAACGGATGAGGTGAGTACACTATGTAATCAATGAGCAGGAAAAGTATATATTACAAATAGAACTCGATACACTATGTAAATAACCTATGAAGCGAACATACATGACATAGAAACATATAGACCTAGCTTATGACTCAACATATACTGGTTAGGAACCACATAGGCCTAGCCTATTAATCACTCATCCAATAAACATAGGTTCT
>JANJEY010000004.1:48441203-48453764 GCA_024703695.1 Erythroxylum cataractarum | reverse complement strand
ACTTCCGAACTGTGGGATATGCGTCGGAACGACCCACGGGCGTTCCGGTGTGTACCCTACGGTGAGGGGGCGCTACACAGGGCTTCACTATTCAACCTCCACCATCTGGAGCAAGTATATCATCATCAAATCCTCCAAATTTTGAGTAAGTAAGACTCAAATCCATTAATGAACATGCCAAAGTCATAGCATGATTGAGGGATGCTGCAATTTGGTTTCTTTTATTTTCTTTTTCTCATTATTTGTGTATTTTTATTTTATATCCAATGTTATTTTCTATTATTCTAAACATTAGTGCAATGTATTTTAGGATATTTCTATTTTCATATTTCATATTTTGTTTCTTTATTGTTATCTCTATTTTCTTTTAATATTTTATCCCTTTTTATTTATATTTTGCAAGGATGACTGTATCTAATATCGGATTGATCCCTCGTTGAAATAAGAATTATAAAATTCTTATTACTTAAGGAGCTACCAATTTCTTTTCCTCTCTTACTCTCATTCGTATGTGTTTATATTATATACATTGGGAACAAGGATTATAGATTTCTTAAGCTTATTATAATATTTGTTATTACATTTTATTAATTGATATCCTGAATTAGTTAAAATATGTCTAAAAATACTTGAAATCGTTATTGATTATTGAATTAAATTAGTATGCAAAAGAATGAAATTTAGAATAAATATGCTTTTATAAGTCACTTTTTTAGTAGTCATTGAGATAGTTAATTTAAAGAAAAATTGCATATTATTTACACACATAAGAACCCAATTTTTTAAAGAGCATTTGAACTTAAAAGCAAATACATCATTTTTTAAGGCCCTTTTATTCTTTTATCTATGTTGTCTTACATAGTTGGATGATTCTAAAACTTGCTTTTATTAAGCATATTGAGACTACATAATGTTAAATTAGAAGCATGAAATAATAAAGGCTCTTAAATTTAACATTTTTTAACCTATTTCCTTGATAATTACTAAATGATATTTTGTCCTTAGGAGTGACCAATTTTGAGCCTTAGATTATGATCCATTATTAATCGTTACCTTATCTTTCTTTAAGCCTTTTTATTAATTTGGACCCTGAAGGTTATTTACATTAATTGTTTATGTGGAAATTAAAATTTCAAAAGGTCTAATATTTCTTTAATTGTTAGGTTATGATTAAGATTAAAAAAATGTGTTTAAGTTATGGTACCAATGAATTAAAATGCAAAGGACTAAGAGTGTGAAAGAAAAAGTTTCTTACAATTCTTGTCTTATTGTTTTTTAAAATTTCCTTCAAATTTTATCACCCTTTATATTATCCCAAAACTTGCCTTACCTAAACCTATTAAAACCTTATATTAAGACCTTTTGATTTTTGTTTCTAGTTTACTTATAAATGGTGGAGACATGATAATATTACAAGCTTATGGTTAAGAATTCTTATTTTCATTAATTTACAAGTTTTATATGTTTCACCTTAATCACTTGAATGCATTGAGTGAAACCTTGGTAAGGGTGTAAAGATGTTTTCTTTTGATTTCTAAAAGATTATTGATGTGATTATTATTGATATTGACTTATGAAAGTTGGTTTTAGGATAACTCGAATCTCATTGTATGTTAATTTGATTAATATGATATGATAATTAAAGTGTAGATGGATATGTTTAGGTTAATAAGGTATGGGTGTTTGTAAGATTGATAATTTAGATTATGATTTTCTTGTGGACAAGTAAAAGCTTAAATGCGGGGATGATTAATAAATGCTTATTTGAATATACTTATTTACCCATATTTATTGAGTTTTGCTTATTATTTACTAGTTTTATAGTATTTTTGGTGCTTAATTCATTTCAAGCATATTTATAGGTGATAATTACCTTTATGGACCAAAGAATTTGAATGAAATCGTGGCATAGAACAAAGATTTCAAGCAACTTGAACCTACATGACCATATATAAAGACTATATAAGTCTTTGCAAATGTGTGAAGATTTGGAGAATGTTGATTCTAGTCATGTATATATCCCATGTAAGTCTCTGCGCCTGTGTAAAATCATGAATTAAGTAATTTTGGAGATACACAGTCATCTACACAATTGTGTATGTTGATCGTGTATATCCCAAAAATCCTAGTTTTTACTATTAAAGGACATAAATGAAGGAAAACAGGAGGAAACAAGTTTAGAAGTAATTTTGATTCTTACAAAATGTAAAGAGGCGATAATTCTAATCAAAGGATGATGAAAATATGAAGAATACGTCACAAGATCTGATAGATAACAATGTCCAATCCAACTTGCAAAAAGATCCATTGGAAGAAAAATGGAGATTTATAATTATGATTTCTTTGTTTTCAAGATGTTCTTTTTCATGTTTATCTTTGGTTTTGTATTTTATGGATAGGAACTAAATTTATTTAGTGCCTAAGTGTGATGAACATAAGTTGCGGTAACAATATGATTTGATCTTTTATTTAATGCAATTTTATTGATTGATTTATTAAAATTTAACTATGCGTTATATTCTTGTTCTAATATATCTGGAATATTATTTCATGATTGGATTTCATATGATTGAGACTAATAAATCCTCTCATATGAATAGATCTACCATAATTGGAATGAGCTATATATAAACCTAAAGATAGGTTAACATAAATCATTTGGATTATGGTCAAACCTAATAGTGAAATTCATAAATTGATAAGGTTTTAACTAGAAAGACTTTTATTAATCAACTGATGGATTAGTTATTAATAGACTTGAGAAAGATATTAACAAAATATAGGAATTTCCATGATCTAATAACCAATAATACAATCCCTTGATAAAGGGTTAATATCTAAGTATTTTCCTTTGTCTTAAGTTCAATATTTTTTCAATCTTAGTTTAGTTTATTTAGGTTAATTTTTAATTAAATCCATAATTTGAATCGACAGTTAGATAATAGGAAAAGGGTAATTACTAGTACTTACAGTTCTTGTGGGATTGACCTGTACTTGCCTGTGCTAGCTACAATTACGTCGTGCGCTTGCAATTTTAACATTCATAAATTTCTTATAAACATAGAAAGCATCAATAAACCAAAAATTTAAATATGGCTAAAGGGATATATTGAAGGTATACTTGATTATACTTGCTCTATTCACCATCTAATAAGTTCAAGCTTATGGGCTATTGTGGTATAGATTAGGTTGGAGATATTGATGATAGGAAAAGTATCATTTATTTTACATAAGAGATACTATCTTTAATTGGAGTTCTAAAAAGCATTATATTGTTACTTTGTCCATTTATGAAGTTGAGTATATGACTGCTAATTATTGTGTATGTCATGCCATTTGGCTAAAGAGTTAGATGAAGGAATTTCACATGTCACAAGAAGAACTTTATTGGCAACAAGTATGCATTAGCTTTAGCTAAAAATCCAATATTCCATAATAGGAGTAAGTATATAGATATAAGATATTATTTCATAATAGAATGCATAATGAGAAAAGAAGTAGAGAGGAAGTACGTGAAGACTCAATACCAAGTAACCAACATCTTTATAAAACCATTAAAGAAGGATATCTTCATCGAGATTAGAAGATACCTTGGAGTTAACAACTCAAGTTTAAGGGGGGTATTGGAATATAAATTTGTTTTGGTTTTCATATATTGGGTTAAGAAAAGGGGTCATCTGTGAAGGTCTAAAGGATATGAAGCACAATTCAAGTTCTAGATGTCTAAAGACATCTTTATCTAGAAGTATCTCTTAAAATATCTGGACACCTTGAAAAAAATATCATCCAGTTATCTAGATAGAACTATCTAGTTACTTTGTAGAAATATCGTAAGTCTAGATATTAGTTGAATAGAAAGATCTTTTAGTAGTATAAACCACTACAAGAAAACTGCAGAGCGGCGATGATAATTTAGCGATGGGAAAGAAACCGTTAGAAATTAGCAACAGAAAGTATATTTTTGTCACCGAAGTTGACTAATTTAGCGACGGTAACAATATTCGTCACTAAATATGGAGGGAAAGAGTGGCGGTAAAATTTGCGTTGGAATCAATGACGGAAAAATATGCCTGTTGGTAATTATACAAAGTTTGCTACGGAAAAATATGGGCTTGTTATATCGATCGGTAATATTTTTGTGGGAAAGGAAAAGAATTTAGCAACAGAAATATAGGACGTCAAGAATGGCGTTAGTAAAAGCATCATCCTCCCAATGGTTAATGATTGTAACAAAACGACGTCGCTTTTGATTGGAAAAAAGCAACGTCGTTTTGTTACAATAAGGAGAATGTTTTCTTGCGGACCAAAATGACATCGTTTTTAACAAAGACGTCGTCGTATGGTTAAGAGGTAAATGACATCATCTCACATAATAACAAATGCTTTAATGTTAGCCAAAACGACATCGTTTTGGTTAGATTAAATAACGTGATTGAAGTAAACCAAAACGACATCATTTTGGTAAGCTTAAATAACGTTATTGAAGTTAACAAAAATGACATCGTTTTGGTTTAAACCAAAACAATGTCATTTTGGTTAAATGAAGAACATTATTGAAGTTAACCAAAATGACGTCGTTTTGGTTTAATTAAAAGACAACCCATCTTCCCCCCCTCTCCAACCTGGTGCGCGATCTCTTTCGACTGTGGCTCCCGTAACCCGACGTCATCTGGCCTCCGCCCTTTGTCGAACTGTTGCATCTCTGGCATTGGGGGTCGTCTTCTCTGGCGGTTACGTGACAAGGTAAGGCCATCTTCTCCTAGCTCATTTGCTTTCGATGTGTGGGTGTCGTCCGTGGATGAAATTTTTTCGAAATATGGACTTAGTTGTTGACAATGGATTGTCTCCATTGGTTTTTGTTGTTTTTATTTTAGGGTTTGCTATCTAAACTACTGGACATGATGATAAATAATGAAAAAATGTTATCAACTTGTTGATAGTTCGGGATCAAAATTTTCTGCATACCATGTGTTCAATGAAATGTATGCATATGAGTTGTTGATCTTTTTGGAATAGATGCTATATTATTAATTATACTATAAGTTTTTGAACCCATTTGTCAAGTTTTTCTAAAAATCTCGTATATCAAACTATGAAATTCAATAGGAATGTGGTCTAGAGTAAGATTATTGTTGAAAATGGCTTTACTAGTAGGGAATTTTGACAATCATAAGTGGTTAACTAATGCCCTATCAATTTTTTTAATCTGATGAAGCATCTCTAATTTTGTCTATTATTCTATGTGAAGAAGTTGCCTTTAAATCTCAAGTTGTTACTCTAATCTAATGTGTACAAGATCTAACGTCATCATTTAAATTTCTTAAGTTTATATTGCCTTTTGATTTTAAGGAGAGTATGGTTTTGTTGAAGTCACTAAGGACAATCTTGGCAGCAACTATATTGTTATTTATCACTTTTAGATCATTTTGAAGAGAAAGTCTTTGAAAAGCAAAGTTTGTAACATAAAAAGATTTTAAAAAATACATTAAGGGTCAAGTATAATCTTAATAGTCAAATGGATTGATTAATTTGAGGTTTTTGAATGTATGACTTAAATTTTATCAAGGTTAAAGGCGATGACTATCTTACCACTTAAATGATGTTATTCATTTTTTATAATAGACTAATGCTTACTAAAAAATCATAACTTTTACCATTGATAAACTTTCAAGCTAATCTTTAGAAAACCTGTTAATATATGATTTATTAATAAAACATAATTATATAATAAAAATTGCTCTTACATTCCATGCTAGAATTAACATTAGGGAGTAGTATGGGAGATGGTTGAGCCTTTTGCTTAGCTTTCTTGCCAAATATTATCCTAGCTACCATTTAGAAATCCTCTTATAAGTTCATTTGATCTTTGATGCCTTTATTCCTCAAATTTGGAGTGTTTACCTTTTTGGGATATCCATTAGTAGTTTGGGATGAATTATTAATATCATAAGTGTTGATTCTTATGTTCATATAATTATATCTATCATGTAATGCTTTCTCAATATTTCCACCTTGCTAGTTTGATAAAGTGATCACCTAAGTAGCTTTTGGGTGGTTGTTTTACTTTTGTGTCATTGATTCTTCCTGTGCTGAGTTTTCTATAGTTCCTTCATTAATCTAATTGTTTTCAAGTTCATTGCTTACAATCTTAACAGGAAGTTATGAATAATCTTTGCAACTATGGTTGGAAGGACATTTAACCAACATTTTTTCCATTACAATCCTCTAACTCTATTAATTCATAATAATATATTCTTTTAGATTAATAGTGGGACTTTATGGTTATTGATCCAAATTGATACATGTTTCATCTTTAATTTCTTTATTTGGAAACTAGGTCCCCCACTATTTTAGAAATACATGTTTATTATTGATATGTTAAAGTCCATCTTCAAATATTATTTAGATGTAGGATTTTAAACCAAATTTAAAAATTTGGAGGTTGTCCTTATCGATAAGAACTTCTTATAATCCTATTTTTTTCATTGTTACTGAATCTAAGCATTCATAACGGGATAAGTTGGTCTCTTATCGATAAAAAATTCAATCGAGTAAGTTTACCATTTTGGAAGCACCAACCTTTAAGACTTCCATTAAAGTTAACAATATTAATACATCTATATAAGTAGGAGTGATATAACAAAGCATATAAGAGTTATTGATCTTTTTGGAATACATGCTATATTATTAATTACACTATAAGTTTTTGAATTTGTCAAAAATTTTCAAGCCTATGTAATAAAATTGTGACCTGTTATAAATTGTAATTTAACCTAAGTCATGTAATTTAATATAATCTTTTATATCATCAATTATATAATGTATTCAAGCAAGTTTTATTCTTATAATGGAGTAATCTATTAGACAATGTATTGAAGCAAGTTTGAAGGTATTTAAATGGCACAAAAAATTATATAGTAGCATACATAAAAGATGGTAATCTTATCCTTATAGTTTATACGTACGTACATAAAAGATGCATCACAAATTGAATGATGAAGAAATCTCATTGGGGAATTTTTTGAGTTGATTAAAAATTTATATCCATATTTTTGTATTGTGATAACAATTAAATATTGTTGTTGTTAAAATTTGTTAACCTTCAACTACATTGCCTTATTTCCTTCTTCATATATTATGTAAAATATTGAATTAAAATTATTATATTTGTAGAGAATTCGATAAACATTGAATTTTAGGAAAAAAAATATAGGACCATAGAGACAGCGAGAGGTTATGCAGCCGAGGTTTAAAGGGATGTTTTGAGTAACTTACTGTGAAGGTGGATCTTCACAGTCTGCAGCTTGCACTGACTCACCTCCTCCCCCTCCAGGGCTGATAGTTGCAGATGACACATCACCTACTACTCCTCATGCTACATCATCCCCTTCCCCAACTCATATATCATCCAATACCTCTTTATTGAATGGAGGAGAGGTCCGTCACCCTGGAGTTGAGGGGCCTGATAGAAGAAAGTATATAACAATTGTCAATCAATAGTAAGTGAAATAACATTAATCACTATTTGTTTTTGATTAAGTCTTAGGTTTATCAGTTTTTTGCCAGTATCAAATTACTTCTTATATTAGGTTAGTTCTGTCTGGATTGAGTTCCAGAAATATGACTTCCACATTTAAGCAAATGATTGATCTTGAGGGTTATGCGTGGAAGAAAATATCTGAGGCTACAAAGCAATTTTACTTTCAGGAGTTTGAGGTACAATATATATTTGTTTTCTTTTTATATTGATTTATATACACTAATTAGATAAATATTATTACATTATATATAGTAGTCTAATTTTTTTTCTTCTTATTTCAAAAAGAACTTTTCTGGGATTATTGTTTCAATGCCATCATGTATAAAGTATGGGAGAAGCGAGCTCGTACAAGTTATCGTGACTTCATTGGTATAATACACAAGGCTGGTGCACGATCGCATTATATTTCGGAGGAAATTTGGAATCTTTAGCAGGAGTATTGGACATCACCTGAGGCAATGTCCATCTCAGGGTGTAACTCCTCCAACAGACATGGAGGCCTAGGGGGAGAGAGTCTTCCCGTACATACGGGAGAATCAATAACTCACCACGAGCATGCACAACTACTTGTAAGTATCTAAATTTGACACTTATTTTGTAAATATTTTGCTTTATTGTATTATAGATAATGATAATGGTATAAATGTCTGGTGCCATATATGATTGTGTTGAGTTATTTTCTTTATTAAACAGGGGCAAATATCATAAAAATAGAGAAAATTCTGCCGAAATTTTTATAAATTGTAATTCACATCTAACAATTTAGATTATACATATAGGAAATGCCATTAGGCATCAGGCCTACACCTATTTAGTTATTTTTGCACACTCACATGAAGAAGCATGACGGTGTGACATTCATCAACAGCCAAGGTAGAGAACTAAATGTATGTGAAATTAATACATTATTATAATTTCTTAATAATAATCCCTTGCTAATGTAAATATTGCTTCCTAATAGGACCAAATACAACAAATCATTCAACGACAGTCTCAGGAGGAACAACCTGTAGATGACACTCAGACGTATCTTAATGTTGTGGGTGATAGGGACCATCATGGAAGGATATTCGGGCTAGGTTCATATGCGAACATATATTATTCACAATCTTCTATGTACAATACAGCAGCGTCTGCTAGATCAACACACAGCAATGAAGTCACCAAGCTTCGGGCCACAGTGCAAACATTGATGGACTAAATAGCTCACATGAAATAGGAGCAGATGGCTAACGTGAATCATCGAATGAAGCAGGTGGAGCAGATGACTAAGATGAGAGAGCAGATGGAACAGATGACTCAACTGAGACAGGAGATGAAATAGTTGAAGGGGAGGCTTAGCAGCTCAGAGCACCCGCGATCACCATGACATTAGCTTGTCCTAGTCATTTGCTTTCAATTACAAATATAAGTTATGTACATTGTAATGTTTTTATTATCAATTAAAATAGTTTTAACTTTATATTATCAATTATTTTTTTGATTTAACAAATTATATATATACACAAATTAATATATTATGCACAGATAATTGATAACTCTTAAAATTATGTATTTATCACAAGATCGTGAAACCATTTTTTTTTTTAAAATTTCTTACTACTTATTACTGACAGAATATTATATTCCGCCAGAATATCAATATATTTTACCGACGGAATACAAAACACCATCAGTAAATGTACAAATCTTTGCATGTTTATTAACAACGGAATATAAAATACCGTCGGAATATCAATCCATTCTACCAACGATATTTTATAAACTATTGGTAATTATGAAAACATTTTCATTATATTAACTACGGTTTATCAACAGAATGTCTCCCGTTGGTAAAATTTACCAACGGTTGTGTTGTTTACCTTGTCCGTCGGTATATATACCGACTGAATATAGTTTGTCGGTAACTTTAACTAAGGTCGTTTTAATGATAATTTCGTCCATTGTTGATTTCCGTCGTTGTTTACCAACGGTTTGTTCCATCGGTAAACCACTAATTTCTTGTAGCGAACATAGGTCCTCTCCTTTATTGAAACAAATGAATATAAGTTGAGGTAAGTACTGTCTTCAAGTGAGAGTTCCTCTACCATTCAAAGTGTTTTTCTCATCTTTGAGTTGCTACTAAAGTTTCAATTGAAAATTAAAATCATCTCTTAATTTTAGTTGGGTGTCCATTCTGAATCTTTTTGATTAGTTTCATTAAAAGACCATCATCTTTTAACAATTAAACCAAAAATTTATAATAAAAACAGAAGGCTCAAATAATAATAAAAAAGACATGTTTGGTATGCGAAACTCTTTCTATTATCAACCAATGCCCATTAGGCAAAATCAAATAACTTCAATGAAACCATTGCATTGGGTTGTCAATAGAATCGGAAGACATGTACAACTATTGGTATTAGGTTAGCATTTTGGTAATGACTTATGCACAATAACAATCCAGTAAGGTCAGAGGATGGAAGTACTATTACTCTTTTAACATATTAAAATCTTTACATTGTGGTTTAACTCCTTTTATTTTTATTTCATTCCTAAAACTAATGAAAAAGAAGAAAATCAGTGAAAGAATCGATAATTTCCCAAGTCTTTCAACTAAATGGTTATTGGACCGAATAAGATTCATGAGACATTCAGATGTTAATGTCACCTTTTGTCCTTTAACATGTTCTTGGTTTGGTAATGTTGAGCCGAGCCCTGTTGAATTCACACCCTCCTACATAATCAAATCACAATTTGGTCAAATTAAGAATGGTTTTCAGGAAAGTAGTTCCATTAAATGCATGTTTAAAGTTAAACACAAGATTTCTAGGAAGATTTAACAGAAAAGCATTTTCTCTCTGATTCTCCATGTTGCTCGTTATAATTTAAGTGAACCTCACTAATTAAGAAGACCATGTACATGGTTAACTCCATTTATTAATTGCATTAGCCTCCATGAAAGGGTAGGTTGGAAGTTGTGATCTAAAATGAACCTACCCGTTAAGTAAAAGAAAATATATACAGGACATACACATATATACTCCATTTATTAATTGCTTTAGCCTCCATTCTTTGAAGTCGTTTGTTCGTGGCTAGGCATCCAATAGATTCCTTTCGTGTTTTATTTTATTCTTAATTTGCATGCCTATGTACATATACGTAAACGCTGTTGTGTTGCCTCATCATTCTTGCTATTCCACCAAATGGACTTAGACTTCCACTTTCGTTCCCTATGAAAATGTGGGTTAATCGCACTTCGTATTAATTAACCATTGCAATTTCAGTACCCCCAACATTTGACTTCTACAATTCATGCACATATGCACTTGCTATTTATTGTCCTCCTAGCCATTGGGTATGTTTATTTTTCATTTTATTATAAGGTGTCTGAAGTTGAAAGACCCAATCATGAACACAAAGCAGTGGTTGGGAAAACAATAATGGAGGGTCAACACTCAACATAGCATGTGCATGTACACAGGGGTTTAGCCAACGGTGAACCGTGGTAGCTAGGAAACACACCAGTTCATTTACACCTATTTTCACTTCAAGGACTCAACAGAATGGTATAGAGATTGCGACACACTCAATCCCACGAGCAAACACTGTCCGAAATGCTTTTTTCAATTAAAAAAAAAAACAGAAAAAGAAGACGCATACCTTTACATATCTGAAATCGCAAAACTGATTCACTTTGTGCTACCACAAGATGCGACAAATTATTGATTTCCTGTTGCAGTTGGCGTTATCATAAGAATGGATGGAACCAAACCCAATTGTTATGTTCGTGTTTAGCTTCTTCAAAGTTGGAAGATAATTTGAAAGGAGGGAAGCTTCTCGCTAGAAGACAAAATGATGTGAACTCCTCCCTTTTTCATGCAAACAACACACAACTTCATCAAAATGGAGTTCGTATGGACGTTCCTAGATAACAAATAATCAATGAAGTTCTGAAGCTTCCTTTCAAACGTAATGAGTCTAAAAATATGATTTCTTATATATATGTACCAAAAGAATATTTTCCTCTATCACTCTCTTATGGTCTTTTCGTTACATCAAATCATTCTATTCATTGACTTAGTACATGAGAATAGGTGATAATTATTTCTTATTCATTTGACTAAATATCAGTCATTAGCTGCATCACATGTTGACTTTTCGTCCATTTGATGAGCTAAAGCTACAGGGACAACACTAGCGTCAGCCTCGGATGTTTTTGGAACAAAAATTTCCCCTCATCACAAGAATCAGCAAGGGGCAGGGCTCTCACAGGACTACCCTCACGCTGTGTTTGATTAATGTCTCTAATATGCAGAGATAGAACTAGACGAAAATTTGAAGACATAATAGAACAAAAATTAGAAATAGTGAAGTATTTAGTTGCGATGGATATGACAAAAAAAACTGTCTCCGTCTCAAGGACAAAAATGTATTTGATTACAGTAGACAGAATATAAAAACAGTGTTAATGACGAAAATGCCCTTATAGTATAATATGATTGGAAAGATGTAATTCATTGATTATTTTAAAACGAATGATTTGTATCAGTAAAAAAGTTAACAAATAATAACAATAACAATAACAATAAGAAATTAATTTCGTATAATAATAATAATAATAATACTAAATAATAATAAATAATAGAAGAAGAAGAGGGAGAAAATTAATAATAATAAGGAATTTAATAATCACAATAATAATAATAAAATTAATTATGAATAATAATGATTATAAAAACAATAATAGGAAAATTAATTTTCTATAATAATAATAATAATAATAATAATGATAATAATAATAAGTGCAAAATTTATAATAATAATTAATAATAACTGCAATAGCAATAATTAATAGTAATAATAATAATAATAATTACAAAATTAATAATAATAATAAGATAATTAATTTTGTATAGCAAAATTAATAATACCAACAAAAATAAATAAATAATAATAATAATAGGTACAAAAATTTATAATGATACTAATAATAAGATAATTAATTTTGTATAATAAAATTAATAAAAATAATAATATTA
>JANJEY010000004.1:48348686-48359892 GCA_024703695.1 Erythroxylum cataractarum | reverse complement strand
AATATAACTTACTTAATTGATTGCTTAGCAAATTTAGGAGGTATAAATTTAGTAATTTGACCTAGTCCTTGTGGATCAACACTTGATTACTGCAACTAAACTTGTGCACTTGCAGAGCCTATCACATATCAAAGTGAAGATGTTACTTATCTAAAATGAATAATAGTATTCTTTATAAATAGGCATATTACTAGATATCTAAAGCCCTGGCATAGTTTGTATTACATGTATTAATATTTTCTTTATACAATTTTGGTTTTTACAATCTAGAAAAGTGGTATTAAAACATTTCACTTAAGGATATTTCATTTATTTTATTGGTCACATGCATTTCGCTTTTAAATTATTGTTGGACCCTACTTCCAGAGCCCAACATCGGAGCCATGAGACATGAGCCTAATACCTTGTAGTTTTCGGAGCCCAACAATCTGGAGTCATAAAGCGTGAGCGGGCTTCCTTGTGAGGTTATTTCAATGACTCCTCATTAGCCATCGTCCCATAAGGGTGAGGTGCCACACTAGTTAAACACCAAATCACAATTTGACTTTTTCAAAATAATTGTAGCTCTCTGCCTCTTGTTTATTTTGAAATAAGAACCACCTCATTCGGAGCTCTGTAACTCAAGATATGCCTAAAAATCCAAGTACGTTCATAACCTAGTTATGCTCTTCCAACCAATCCCTCATTTTCTTTCCATAAATATTTTTCAAATCTACATCAAAAACTACCAAATTTTTTTAAAAGAGAGGTAAAAAATGTGTTAGGAGTCTATTCCTTCAAGAATCACTTCATTTGGAGGTCGAGTGATGAAGTTATGGCTAAAAGAATCAAGTATGTTTATGTCCTCAATCATATTGTACCTCTCTTGGGAGAATTGGCATAACTTTCTTTACAAACCTCGAATTGGGGTCTTTATTAGATGGTTGAAAGAGAACTTCTAGATCTAAAACTTTCATGAATACTCTGAAGTGAAATTCGATCATCTACAAGGTCAAAAATATGACCAGATGATAGGATCAAATAAACAGTGCACCCGATGATATGATGTCATCACCAGACGATAGGACGTTAGTAGACGATATGTCATCACCAAACGAAGCGTCATCACCAAACAAAACATCGTCATCACCAAACAAAACATCCTCACTAGACGATATGGCCTCACTAGATGAAACATCCTACTAGACAATACGTCCTCACTAGACGAAGTGTAATGGTGATGATGTATTGTCTAGTGATGTCATATCGTCTGGTGATGATGTCATATCGCCTGGGGCACTATTCATCTGATCGTATCGTCTGATCACATTTTTGACCCTATAGACGATCGAATTTCACTTTGGAATTCTTCCCAAAAGTTGTAGATCTAGAAATTATCTTTCAAGTTTTCTAATAAAGACCCCAAGTCGAGGTTTGTAGCGAAAGTTCTGCTAATTTTCCCAAGAGAGGTACAATATGATTGAGGATATAAACATACTTGATTCTTTTGGCCATAACTTCATCATTCAACCTCCAAATGAAGAGATTCTTGAAGGAATAGACTCCTAACACATTTTGTTACCTCTCCTTAGAAAACAAATTGCTAACTTTTGATTTAGATTTGAAAAATATTGATGGAAAGAAAATGAGGGATTGGTTGGAAGAACATAACTGGGTTATGAATGTACTTGGATTTTTAGGCATATCTTGGGCTATAGAGCTCCGAATGAGGTGGTTCTTATTTCAAAATAAACAAGAGGCAGAGATCGACAATTTTTTTAAAGAAGTCAAATGGTGATTTGGTGTTAACTAGTGTGGCACCTCACCTTTATGGGACGATGGCTAATAAGGAGTCATTGAAATAACCCCACAAGGATGCCCGCTCACGTTTTATGACTCCAGATTATTGGGCTCTGGAAACTATAAGGTATTAGGTTCATGTCTCACGACTTCGATGTTGGGCTTTGAAAGCGGGGTCCAATAATTATTCTTAAAAAGAGCAATTCATAAAGGACTATAGCAAAATGTAATATTTTCTAATTAATTCCATAATTAAATTATCTCAATACACCCAATAACCTTTCTAATACATATTGAATTTCACATAACAATAAATTAGTATCAAATCTAAAATAATTATATTAATTATCAAACAACAACCCATAATATAATATTTATATTAAAAACAATCACTAAAAGATGTTTCATTTGCATGTTTTAATTTAAATTTTATTTTTGGTTATAAGAGGTAGGTAGTTATGGCATAAGGATTTAAAATTGTTTTACATCACCTAACCATAGAGGTGCTTTTGAATCTTATCCAACTCCTCATAATTCATATATGTCAACAACTTGATAAAAGGTATACACAATATATAAACATGAACCTAGCAAATGTAATAGGATCTTAATGTAATAGGATCGACAATGACCTTAATGTAATAGGATCTTATATTATAACATACAGTATAAACAAGAGGCAGAGATCGACAATTACCTTAATGTAATAGGATCTTATATTATAACATACAGTATAAACAATAAGGTACAACCTAGCAAATGTCCACTTATGTCCTTCTTAATGCCATCTCTATATGATTAGAGTTAAATAATATAAATATCCCTAATTTAGTAATACTTCTAAAGTATAAGGATGAAAACTATGAATAGAAATATATTCTACTCAAAATGATTATGCCATTATTTAATGCACCAATGCTAATATGAACAAAAAAAATACACTTACTTAGCTAGCTATAAATGAATCAATGTCAATATCCAAATCCTTATTAATATTTCTTGCATATTTGGAAACAATACGCAATAAATAAATGAAAGATAAGAATTTGTCCACGTTTTCTTTCACCACTTGGTTTATGTCTTCCTAGTAATATTAATTCCAACATAACATTTATTATTCCTTCTTTCTCACCATAGATGTAATATTACTCATGCAAATATAAGATGAAATCTAAGAATTGCAATTTTAAGTAACAAAATTAATGAAAATTTGCTAACAAACTAGCATTTCATATAATAAGATATATGTAAAGAATTAGAATATAGTGAAGGAAGTTCAAAATTAATTTCATTCATTAATTTGTATAGTAGGACCTACCATGTTACTTATGCTTTTGGAAGCGGCTGAATGTCAACATATACCTAATATTTTAAGCAACATCACTATAAACAAACTTGGTAAAAAGTTTTAACTAAAAATGTATTAATATTAAATAACATACAACACCGGTTTCATCAACATTAGTTTTATCCTCACAAAACTACTATGTTTTCTTATTCTTTAATAAACTTTTCTTTAGAGGTACTTAACATACATATAGTTAGAGTTCTCCTACAATATAGGAATTCACTAAGAGAAGGAACTAGTTAAGGAAGTGGAGGGTGAGAAGAATACATTAATATATATGATTCTAAACTCCAAGACTAGTTTAGGAGGGGGAATTTATTAGATAACAATGCTAAAATAGATTGGGGGATCCCATAAACCCAACAAAAAAAGAAAGGACCAAAAGAAGGAAAAATTTTGTTTGAGGTAAGCCATTTATCTATAATAAGCACAAACACCTCTTAAGCTGAACATCTCATCATGCCCCTTAAGACTGGAGTCACTCCAATAATGGCTAGCAATAAGCTTCAGGGTATAAAATATGGCTTTACCCCTATAGTAAAGAGGAAACTAGTAAGAGGTCAAGGAACCCAATCTCCAAATCACTTGTTAAATGATTTTTTGTGAAGGAATGTGCAAGGGCTCAATGTCCTTAACAAATAGCTCTTATTGAAGGACTTCATTTCATCAATAAAACCTTCTTGAATGGGTTTTTAAAGACTAAGATCAATGAAGAGGGCTTTAAACAACTTAGAATTTGTGCATAAAAGATGGTTTATTTTGTTCAATCACAATACTCATAATTATGGAAGAATTGTGATTGTTTATGATCAAGGGAAAATGAGGGCCTTGAATTGTTTTATCACTGATCAATTGATCAATTTGGAGTTTCTTCTATTACATACAAATGTCAAAATACAGGTATCATTTATTTATGCTTCTAACTTCACCTTTCAAAGTTTTGTTTTATAAAGGTATTTGCCAAGTATTCACTGAAGTTCTTACTCTCCTTAGTTGGTAATGGGTGACTTTAATAGCATTTTAAGCCTTCAAGAAGTAGAAGGCAATGTCTACATCAGGAGTTTCATAGATGATCTAGAAAAATGTAGCTTAAGCATTGAAATTACTTATCTCAAATATGAAGGTAACTTTTTAACTTGGAGCTATATATTTGTCACAATCATGCATGTTATTATTAATTATTAATAATTAATAATTAATTATTAATTGATTATTATACATGTTATTATTAACTATAAAATGTTATTTTTTAATTATTTAATCTTTGCTTACAGGTGTGACAAGTTAAGTTACACCTGTGAGCATCCTATTATATGGCAAAAGGAATCATTTAATTATTATTATTAATTAATAAGTAATAGCATTTATGCTAAGGCCTTAAAAGTACAATTCTTAATACTAAAAAAATGATCAATAATATGATGGATTTAGGAAGGGGATAAGAATAAGTTCTATTTTTACAAATCCTAAACAAGAATGTAGATAGAATCACTTCACTACAAATAAAAGATGTTCAGTTGGTTTCTCTTAAGATGAAATCTTATTTGTTTCTTTCATCTATTTCTTTAAAACCCTAAAAGCTGCTAACAAGATAAGTTTACTCATTATATTATTAAATTCCCTTCAATCTCTTCCATTGATATTAAAAACCTAGCCTTCATCTTGAAACCTAAAAAATCAACAGGGCCTGATGAACTCAATGGACTATTTTTATAGAAATCATGGAACTAGTTAAAGGATTTATTGATTGATGCAATGTTGAGTTTTTTCAAAAGGGGTTACTTATTAAGGGAATTCAACAAGACTTTTATAAGTCTTATTCCCCAAGATTCCTAATCATGTTTCATTGAGAAACTTCAAACCAAATTCCTATTATAACTTCATTTGCAAGATCATACCCAAAATATTTGCTACAAGACTAAAAAAAGCCATAATACCTCCTATAAATGATACACATGCTATTTATTTCGATGGAAAAGATTGAGTTCCTCTATTCAATCCTTTTCCTTCTTGTTATTGTTGGATCTCTCGTTTGTAAACATCTTCTCTTTGTTTCCCTTTCCTAAGCCTATAGTGAGTTACAAACAGAGTTCGAAAAGGTCAATCTTTGATGATTCCATCATACATGATGGAGTTACGAGAGTTCTATTTTAAGTGGTAATACAATTACAATGAAAGTTACATTTATAGTTCTATTTTTGGTGAAGGAAAAAGGAGTAATGAAAACAAGAATTCCAGTCTAAGAACTAATATGAATGATAGGCAGATGGTGCCACTATAGTTAGTGGCGAGCTCTCCTTAGGCAAAAACATATTAGTAGCTTATAATTTATGGGAAGGTTACAATTTTGAGGATGTCAGACTCATTAGCAAACGTCTAGTATCGAGTGAAAAAAATGGATATTAGATATATCCATTTTTGGTTCAAATTCTTGATAATTAGGAATAAGAAAGATAAGATGAATTTTATTTATCCAAAACTTTTTTATAATTTTATTTATCCAAACCTTTTTATTGAATTTTTTATGCAATGTTTATGAAATGTTCATGTTCTATATGAATAAAGATTGAGCAATTGATTATTCAACTTTCTTAGAGATTCTGTATTGAAGGGAGTTAGTAAAATGTATACAATAGGGAAAGTCGTGTGTAACAAAACATGTAAGCATGGCTTAGGGAGGGATTTTTTTATCTATTTAAAATCCTTTTTCTACTCCATCCTACTAGCTCTGGGTTCAAGTCCTAGGCAGTCCATTATAATTATCAATTGAAATAGTATGAAATCCTATATGATATGTCTAGAAATATGAATTCTTTTTTTCAACTCATCTCAACTTCATTTTTTATTCAAAATTTTATTATGAATCTAGATAGATAAGATCATAAAGATATGCCCTGGGTTATTGGTTAACATGGGTATAAAAGTCATGTTATACTGTTGGATAACAAGTCCTCAATTCTTTATTTCTATTTATAGTTATTTGTGTACTTAGGAGTCCCACTATTTCTAGTTTATCTAATAAGGAGAAAAGGTGCTTCTTCATTTCCATGTTTGCTACCCATCTTAATACTTAATTCTTTGATATCACTGGCTTTAAGGACAAAGGCCTTCTATTAACTTACTTAAGCATTCTAGTTTCTTATAAGAATCTAACTTATTTCAATTGATTAGCCTTAATAACTAGAATCAAGCAGAGAATATATAATTTTTGTAATAGAGCTTGGTCTTTTACGGTTAAAGTATAATTGTTTGATACTATATGATAGTTGTAGGTTGCATGATGTTTTAGTAAGCATTTTAGTTTTTCTAGTGGTTAATTAATTGATTCATATATGTTTGGGTTTAGAATTGTGTTAGTTGGTTAGATATTTGTGTTTTAAGAGTTATGTGGGTTAGAGCATGCTACTGAGCTTTAATTATGTGTATTTGAAGTGCCTTGATGTATTTGTTAGTGTTTGAAATAGATATCGAAGAACATAGGAGATTCAGAGGAAGACTCAGAGCCACAATCGTGACAGAGGCCCATTCATCAACTAAGGCCATGATTGTGATAGAGAGCATTTTAGCGTCTCACTATCATGATGGAGAGCATTTTAGTTTGTTATGATCATGATAGAGAGAATTTTAACTTACCACGCTCATGGCCTGTGTGACAGCAAACATAACCCAACTTTTAATCTTAACTTTTCAAAGGATATTTTAAACGTTTTGAGCCTAGGTAAAGCCTAGTTTTTACCCTAAATAGAAAAGACTACAAAGAGAGGAGGAAGAACCTAATTTTGGTGTGCCTCCATTTGCTACATTGGGAAAGATCCAAGGAAGAAGAAGATGAGGAGAGAAGAAGAGAAAGGAAAAGGGCAAAAGAAGGGTTGTTGTTACTGTTGTCTTCTTGATCCATCTGGACCCTTCCAAGTGACACTTTCATTTCATCTTTTTTATTCTTTCTTTTAAATGTATGAGATGGATTTGATAGTGATGGTGTTGGCCCCCCGAAATTTTTTTCTTAATAAATAAGCATAATTTACATGAATTATGAGGTTTTTATGGGTTAATTTTTGGAGTTAATTGTTATATCAATATTAGTAGAATTTTATTATATGGTTTAGTGGAATCAAATTAGTAAGAGTGCATCAAGTGAAGGGTAAATTTGGAAGAGCTAAACTAATGAGGGGCATATTTGGAAGGACAAGAAAATTGTTGTCTTGAATAAGAAGAAAAGGAAGAAATCGTGGGAGAGAAGAGAAAATAAGAGAGAAAAACTTGGGAAAAGAAAGAAGAAGAGAAGATCGTGGGGGAAGAAAGAAAAAAGAATAAAAAGAGAAAATCAACTTGTTCTAGGTAAGTTCTACCATCTTTTCTTCTCACTTGGGTAGAAAACAAAGAAATAGAAAGAGAATGAGTTTGTGTAGGAAGAAAGAAGAGAAACCCTAGATGGATGTTTATGGATTTCTAAACTAAGTTGAGTTTTCTAATATAGGCAAACTTTGGGAATGGTTAAATGAAGCAATTATGATGATTGTTAGAGATTAAATGACATAAAATGGTGTTTTGTGTTTAATGAACGTGAATGATGAATAGATGATGTAAATGAGAATGTTTTAATCTTTTAGGGTTAATGATCAAAGATAGATTATGATGTAATTGTGAATGATTTTGGGTTGAAATGGAGTTGAAAATGAAGTAAAAGAGATGGTTTAGGTTTAAGATGGATTATATGTGAAAGATGGGAAGTTAAAATCCAGAAGATGTTCATGTTTTGCATATTCTTCTATCAAAGTTCGCAGTGGTCAACTTTCCTTGGTTCGGCGAGTCCAACTTGTAAGATTTCGGGTAAATTTTTCCTTTCTAGAAAAGTTCGCCACGGCAAACTTTCTAACACCGAACATGCTTCAGTATTTTAAGCATAAATTTTTGTGTAGTTATCTAAATGGAGTGATTTTTTATTTGGAGTAAACTAGAGACTACAAGTTATATGAAGAAATTAAGTTTAAATTCAGTCTCTAAGGATATCAATTTTTAGAGGGAAGTTGATCATAGAATATTGTTTTAGTATAAGAGCAATCTGAAAATGTTTGGAGTATAACTTTTGGATTACTGAACCAAATTGAATGATTTTGATGTCATTGAAAACTTAAGACAATGAAGAACATTCTTCTAAAGCATAACGATCATGGAAAAGTTGAACTGAAAGTCTAGGTTTTGAAAGGATTATATTTTAGTTTTAGCATTTTGATTTTCGAAGCCTTATGAATTTCCTTTGAATGTTGTTTGAATGAGAACTTGGTTTGTTATAGGAAACCAAGCAAACCCGATCTAAGAGCAAGAGGAAAGACAACATTGAACTTGAATTTTCAAGCAAAATAAGGTAGGTAATATGTTTATAGTTGTTGTGTAAAATGAGCTAATTGTCTTATGTGTGAATATGTGCTAAATTGCTTAAATTGAATAAATGTGATTGTTGAAAAAGTACGATGATTCATTATCATGCCATGCCATGAAAGATCAATAGCTTTTTGTACGAAGAAAAAGATGACAAAGCATGAGAAGAATGAGAATATGAAAAATGTACGGAAATGAATTGAGCATAAATTTGATTGTGTTTGGGAAAGAGAGGAACGTTTTGTTAGTCACGTGCACGCCAACTTATAGCCTTCTCCCGGCTGCCCGCTTGAGGCCACGAGATCCTAAGAAATTTGACTCGTTTTATTCAGGGTATAAACTTCGGTTTATCTGTTTTGTTCCACGGAACTCTCAAGCCATTTGTTTGTGCATTTGCAATTTGATTTGTCAAGTTATGCTGCAAGATTGAGTGTTATGTTTAGGTGATTAATTACACTTGACATGTTCTATGTGATGATATGTTGAACTATGTGTTATGAATTTGAATTGTGAATGATTGAATTGCTAGCCTAATGAGATATAGACGTATATGAATATATGAAGTATATGCATGTTTGTTTGTGTGGCTCGTTGCCAATGGCTATAAATGTATAAGCCACTGAACTCGCATCTTACCCCATTACCTCCTACTTCGTAGGTGAAGAAAAAGCAAAACAGGAGAATTGTAAACCTTGCAAGGAATTTGACAACTCCAAGATAGCTATATTTAGTAATTAAGTTAGCTTAGAGACTTTTGGTATTTAGAATCATATTAAGCATAAGCATTCAGTTGTATCATGTCCATTTTGTATTCTGTAATAAGCCAACGATGTGTTTTTTTAAAGTAAATAAAGTTTTTCAAACTCTTTTGTTTTGTAATGAAATTAAGAATTGAAAAGATCTTTTATGTATGTAAATGTTTATCTTCTTAGTTGAGATTGGAAATTGTTATTAGTAATGGGACATGATATTGTATGGTATTAAAAGAAAGGTATGTATGTTTGTATTGTTAAATGTTGGTAGTTTGGGTTTTGTTCAAAGGTTTTGCCACAGCTAGGCCCAGAGTACGCCGCGACGAACCATTCCCGAAGGGTTCGTGCGCTAAGGTGTGGAACTTCGTCATGACAAAGCCAAGACTCTCGATGCGGCAAACTGCATGAAAGGAGACTTCACTGCGGCGAACCTGCCAGTGCTGACCATGGAATTTCTTACAAGTGGGGAGGTTTCAAGGTCTCTCTCGCACGATCTCTCCCGATCGCCCCGTTTGGGCATTTTGAGATTTGATACCAGACCTGAGCCCAACACATACAATTACTTCTCCCTCATTATCTGTAACACTAGCCTTAAATGCTCAGAATGTTCCTCACTATTCTTCGAGTACACCAAAATATCATCAATGAATATAGTTACAAAATGATATAAATAAGATTGAAATACCTTGTTCATTAATGCCATAAAAGCTGCCAGAGCACTTGTTAACCCAAAAGGCATCACTAAAAACTCAAAATGCTCATATCTAGTCTTGAATGTACTCTTTGGTACATCAACTTTTGCTATCTTCAGTTGATAATACCCCGATCTAAAGTCAAGTTTAATAAATACCTTAGCTCCTTGTAAATGATCAAATAAATCATCTAGCCTCAGTAAAGGATACTTATTCTTCACTGCCACTCGACTCAACTACTTGTAATCAATACATAGCCTAAATGTCCCATCCTTCTTCTTCACAAATAACACTGGAGCTCCCCAAGGTGACATACTAGGTCTGATGTGCTAGCCCTGAAAATTATTGAGGTTCTGAAAGATTAATTATTTTGGGAGTTATTTAATTATGTCAAAGTTAGTAGGGTTTATTACATGGGTCAATGGAATTAAAGTGTTAAGGTTATAAGATTGTTCAAGGGTATTTTTGGTAAGACATTTAAGTATTAAAGACCATAAGCTTATAAGGAAGGGCAAAATGGACATTTCTTGTTCATTAAGGGTAAAATTGGAAGATAAAAATGTGGTCTTCCATTTAAGAGACGGAAATACGTGAATTGGGAGGGAAGAAGAGAAAATAAAGAAGAGAGGAAGAGAGATTTTGGCGTTTGAGAGAAAAGAAGAGAAAATAAGCTAGGTTTCGATTTTTCTTAGCATTCAAGAGAGATTTTGAGATTGTTGAAGAAGAGAAAAAGGTAGAAGACGATAAGAGCTTCCATTTGAGCTAAGAAATTTTTCATTAGGTTAGGATTCAAGGAAAGTTTGATTTTAAATCGTTTAGATTTTGGAAGGGGGTTTGGTTCATGGAGTTTATAAAATGCATGAGTTTGAGTATTCTAAAATCAACTTTAATGATTTTTGCATTATGTGTAATATCCCATCACCGATGAGAAGGGTAATTTGGTCATTTGGGACGGGTTAGGTGTAACACCCCACTCCTGCGTGACCCGAACCTGACATCGTTGGTGATATCTGAGTCTGTGCCCCGCGAGGGTGGCGTGCTACATCAGTCAGTCGAAACTCAGTATCAAAATGTTTTTTTTCATTACACTCTTGTGCACGGAATAGACAGTAAACAATCTGAGCCCAAGTTCATAAATAAACATTTTCAGTTATTACAATCATTCAATAATAATTTACCAAAGCCATTTAATGAACAAAAAGCCATAACCAAATTGGGCTCACTATAAATACAGAGCATTCTTTTACAGAGATTTC
>JANJEY010000004.1:48295071-48322156 GCA_024703695.1 Erythroxylum cataractarum | reverse complement strand
AGTCCAATCACAGCAATTCACAACAACACAAGAATGACAGCAAGAAATAATAAGGAAAATTGAATAACGAAAAGCTGGACAGAATGTCAATGTATTCTGTGTATTGATATGCTAGACTTTGAGGGCTAGCTAACCTCCCTAATACAAGATGATCATAACCAATTCATAGCTACCCACACCCATCCCCACACTATGCCTTTTATTCCCCTCCCCCTAACTAACTCTCCAGCCCAGCATCGTATATTTCCCTCACAACCCCTCCACATTCTCCCAATTACTGATCTGCCCTACCTCTCCTCTTCCTACTGTACTGATGGTTATAGCGAGTCTCAACAGATTCCCATTATGATTTTGGTGAATAGTGGGGCAAGCCACAATCTTATTTCGCATGAATTAGCTGGTGGCCTTGGGTTAACGATAGAGCTCAATAAGGACTTGGCAATCAAACTGGGTGATGGCCATAAGGTAATTACTAAAGAAAGGTGTATAGGTGTTCCTATTCAGTTGGGTGCGCTGGACTGGAAGATCGATGCTTATGTACTAGATTTAGTAGGAATGGATGTGATTTTAGGGATTACTTGGTTACAGACATCGGGAAAGGTCATTGTAGACTAGAAGGAGATGACCATGCAATTCCAACATGAAGGACAAAAGGTGGAGTTGTGTAGCAATGCAAAAACAAAGGTAATATACAGAAGAGGAAGTGTGTACCCCGAGCATTCAGTATCCTTACACAATCTTTCAGCAACCTTAAGTGGTAATTTCCAATAAATTCAAGGAATGGCTATAACAGGGGAACAACAGGCTCAGCTTAACAAAAAAGAAGAGCACGAGTTCAACTTGGTATTGAACCAATTTCCGAAGGTGTTCCAAGAGGTTCAAGGGTTACCTCCCCAAAGAAACCACTCTCATTCTATTGTTTTACAGCAAGGACAAGGTCCAATTAGTGTGAGACCGTATAGATACCCACACCATCATAAAGATGAGATTTAAACCAGGTTCAACGATAGTTGCAAATAGGCATCATACGTACCAGTCCAGTGCTTATCCGGTAATTTTAGTCAAGAAGAAAGATGCTTCATGGCAAATGTGTGCAGATTATATAGCCCTAAATAGGGCCATAGTACCAGACAAGTATCTTATTCTAGTGGTGGATGAATTCTTAGAAGAGTTGCACGGTGCTTGTTTCTTCTCTAAATTAGATCTCAAATCTGGGAATCACCAAATTAGGGTCAAGAATGAGGACACTCACAAAACGGCTTTCCGAACACATGATGGTCACTATGATTTCCTAATAATGCTATTTGGATTGACCAATGCACCAACTACGTTTCAATCCACAACGAATGACATTTTCAGACCCTTCCTTAGAAGGTCTGTTCTGGTTTTTTTAATGACATTCTGGTATATAGTGTTGATTAGAATACTCATCTTTTGCACTTAGCAAGTGTCTTGGACGTCTTAAAAAGGAATCAGCTTGTGGTTAACAAACAGAAGTGAAGTTTTGGAAGGCAAACAGTAGAATTTTTGGGTCATGTTATTTCCCCAAAAGGGGTAGCTATTGATCCAGCAAAGATTTCAAGTATTATGAACTAGCCTATTCCTCGAAATGTTGAGGGGGTGAGGGGATTTCTTGGGTTGACTGGATATTATCGAAAGTTCATTATGAATTATGGTAAAATAGCAAAACCACTCATCGAACTACCAAAGAAGGAAGGGTTTCATTGGAACTCAGCAGCTTTAGAGTCCTTTGAGGCTTTAGAAAAGGCGTTGACTACTCCGGTATTAGCTCTACCAAATTTTTCCCAATCTTTTGAGGTTGAATGTGATGCTTCGAGTAAGGGGGTAGGTGCAGTTTTGATGCAGAATAGGAGACCGATAGCCTACTACAGTAAGGCTTTTTCAAAGAGAAATCTTTCTAAGTCTGCTTATGAGAAGGAACTAATGGCATTGGTGTTGGCGGTGCATCATTGGCATCACTATTTGCTGGGTAGATCATTTGTGGTGTATTCAGACCAGAAAAGCCTTCGCCATTTGTTGCAATAAAGAGTGTCCACTACAAATCAACAATGCTAGATGGCTAAGCTTTTGGGTTATCATTTTGAGGTCATTTACAAACCGGGACCAAAAAACAAAGTTGTTGATGCATTGTCACGAGTGTATGAAGAAGGAGAGCTGAAAAGCATCATTTTTTACCCACAACATCCTCCAGTAGGAGGTGCACCAAGACCCTATATTAAGTGGCAATATAAGGGATCTGTAGCGGGATCCAACCTCTAGAACCAAGTTTTTATGGTATCATTCTTTTGTACAAGGGAAGGTTGGTGGTGGTTTCAACTTTCATCTTCTAAATCTTCATGTAAAAATGCATTCTTGACATCAAATTGTTGTAGTTCCCAACCATAATTAGTTGCTAATGACAATAGTACTCTAAAAGTATTCATATTTGCAGCAGGAGCAAAAGTCTTTAAATAATCAATGCCATAAGTTTGAGTATATCCTTTTGCTACAACCACACCTTGTATCTCTCAATTGACCTATCTACCCTATATTTCACCACATATACCCACTTACAACTCACTGGTTTCTTTCCTACAAGTAAGTTCACTAATGCCCAACTTTTTTTTTTTGCCCCCTAATGCCTCCATCTCCACATTCATAGCTTGTTTCCATTTTTCATTAGATAAAGCCTCAAATAAGGTGGTGACGACAATGATATTTAGGCTATAAGGCTCTATGAGACAGCAAAAAAAATTTAGACATGCAAAAGGGCATAATGATCTTTTTGTACACTCCCTAGTTCCTTTTCCAATGGCAATAGGAAGGTCCTATTGATCATTATCCATATGAACTTCAGTTTCATTTTGTAATTTAGGATTGGAAACTGTTACCTTATGGGAAGAATGTGAATTGGACTCTTAGACCTGCATAAATTTAAGAACAACCATCTTCTTTCTTGTGAACACCTTGCCTTTGCCAAATCTAACATCTCCAAGGGCAGAATCAGGTTTTTCTTGTGGTTCACTTGGTGCTTCTGGAAAGGGTTCAAATATAGGTTGTTTAGGAATAGGGTTAGATGGTTGTTCTGGCAAAAGGTTTAGACAGGATGAATAAGAAGGTAAGGTTGGTGTTGTCGAATTGGACACAAGAATCAAATCAAGCAAAAAACTTTCCTTGTCTTCCCCAATTAAATTCTCCCCCTAAAGACACATATCAAAACCTTAGGATCTAATTTCCCTCTATTATGAACTTGAACAAATGACACACACCCGAAAATTGTGGGAATAAGATTCTTGGTAGTGTTTAGATTTGGGTAAAATGTTCAAAGGATGTCTATAGGACTTTTGAAACCCAAAACTCTAGAAGGCAATCTATTTACAAGATGAGTGGCTGTAAGAACTGTACCACGACCTTCTCCAAGCTCACATACCTCACAATGAAAATTTTTAGCAACAAGATCTACAAATAAAGAGGGAAACATATTCTTAATAATTCGAAATCATGGATGTCCTAACCAATAATGACGAAGCAAAATTTTTATTTATTGGATGCAATAGAGTCTAATATGAAAGAATGGGATAATCTGCCCTTAGTTATATTCAACTGACTTGGTGCTTCAAGATAGTAGAGGCCATCCCATTTTATAGCAAGTCCAATCATCCTCCCCAAATCATTGTCTCAAAATACAAAATGACTACTATAAAAAATCACATTATAACATAAATCTTGGGGAAACAAAGTTGGTTGATGGTTTAGAAATATGAAGAACATTTCTAAGAGAATGATGAATTTATTTTGACATACCCTACACCTAATATAGTTGTTAAAGATCCATCGGTTGTGGCTATTTTTCTACTACTTGGACATGAAGTGTAGGTTGAGAAACATTTGGATAAATGGGTCATAAGATATGTAGCTCCTAAGTTCACGACCCAAGAGTTCGTAAAGTTTGTATTTGAGGCATTTAATCCAGAGGAAAATGGAAACTTACCTGAACACGCCAAATAACAAGTACCTAACAACTTTTCATTGTTGTTTATAAGAGATCTCACTCTCTGAATCTTTTCTTGGTTAAGACTACTCGGCTTTTGTGATGCTAATTTCGCAAACTGTTGGAATCGAGCAGTTTCTTCTGACTGAGTAGTAGTGATATTTCTTGCTTATTCAACTTTTGACATTTTCCTCTTTCTACAAGGAGGCTAAACCTTACACTTCCAACAATAAAGGCTGGAAGAAATGCTTTGTTTTAGAGCATAATAATCAGCGATGAAGGCTAAGATGAAAGAGATAAAATAGGGAGGAGACAACAATGAAGGCTGAAACAGAAGGAAGAAAATAGGGCGCAGCAATGAAGGCTGAACCAAAGGAGAAAAAACAGAGATATTTTTGCAGCAATAAAGGCTGGAAACAACTTGATCCAAAGAGTCTAACTTGGCTATGATACCATGTCAAAATTTGAATAAAATTTGCATATCTCTAAAGTTTACAGTAAGTATTACTTATATACAAAACTCTATTACCTATAAATCAAAACTAATAATTCTAATACAATATCTAATGTCATAATTTGTGGGATACTCTCTAATCCCATGATTTATGGGATAGTCTAATATAATAGTAAACTTAATAAAATACAATCAATCAATCAATCAATGTACATGATTTTCCACAAATTGCGCGAATGTGATAAGATTTATTTTGCTTTTACTCCTAGTTTATGAGGGATATTTTAACACACTTAACAATGAGTATCTGCAATTCTTAGAATGTATCCAAGTTAATGGTTAGCATCAAAAGCGTGATGAGTCAACTTTTAATCAAATGAAGCATTCCCATCCACTGTTGTAAAATTTTGACTAAATTAAAAATAGAAATTAAAAGTTGGAACAGCTTATTCATAGCCATCAAACAAAAACTTGCCAATTTGGCATTCGAACTCTTCACCATCTCCTAGAAAAATGTCTAATGTTGATTCTCTAGAAGCATAAACTCTTGTGAAATCATTCCTTCTGTGCATCTTTTGCATAAATGAACAAGCATAAAGGAAGTACTTACCACTGTTTCTGAATATAGGCCAACACTTTGCAGCTCCATCAAGAGTCTATCCTCCAAACACATTTGCATATACTGACAATCCATGGCTGAAATGCCAGAAGGATTTTCAAGTGTAGTGCTTTGGACAGAATTTTTATCAACTTCACCAGGAAAGATCCCAATCCTTGGTCCATCATCTCCTTGGAATAAAGCATCATTATAAAATTTACCATGCAAGCCAGCTATGCTACCCGTTGTTATAGTTCCATTACATGGAAAACCATCAATAGATGACTGCTCATGAGTTTGAAATATCAACATGGAGTCATGACCAAATTCAACACCATCACCATTTCTGGAATCCAATTCAACAGAAAGGCAACTATCACCAGGAGAACCATCTCTACTATACTGTGAAGAAACATGTCTCCTTCCATTGGTTTCTTCATATTCTTCAAGTTCATCTTCCACAATCAGAGCAGATAATATTCTTTGGTAAAGTGGAGTGACCTTGTTTCTTCTATCCAGGCCTGTACCAAAAATGCCATCATCCTGATCTCGATCTATTAAATCTCCATTAGTGGCTGCATTATTTGGCCAAACTAGGCCCAATAACATATTCTCACTTCCTTCAAGAATCGGTAGAGATTGAAAATTTCCACTGTGTGCAATATCAGCCTGAGACAGTTAAACAAAATATGGAAAGTAAAAATGCTTATTAGGACATGAGAGTGGAGACTTCTAACAAGTGATAATGTAAGTCCAAATTCTGGAAATTACAAAACAGAACCCAACTGCACAAGCAATGGGTTAATCAATTAAGGAACTTAGTGTTAGTGATGAAGTCCATAAAGCATACCTAGATAGTAAAATTTACGTTAAACTACAAGCAAAGAAGGTGTGCTAAAAGAAAGTATAAATATCAACTGATCATAATTAGTCCCTAAAATTGAACAAAAACGTAAAGAAAGCTTTGCATCGTAGCTACATAAGTTCAAAGAACAATTATAGTTGCAATCTTCTGGTTTTCTCCAAACATCATATTTATTGCTGGTTTTCATCAAACATCATATATATTCAATCATTTAAATTAAACACTACATTGATAAGTCTTTAAATGTCACTGTAGGACCACTCATTAGCCCAGCCCAGTGTAACCTTCCATTAGAACACAAAAGTTAATATAGTTTGAATATCAGTTTTAGTGTCGCATATGATCCAAGATCAACTCTCTCTTGATTTTTGGCATGAATGCACAAAATTACTTTCTTGTAGACAACCAGGTACATAATTTCCTTAGGCTTGAAGTTTGTACCAATAAAAAGCTAAGTTTCAACTGTAAACACGTTGGTGATAGTACTAGCATTTTGGTGATATATTTTCCATGTGAATAAAAAATGTTTTGCATTTTCCTACACTGTGTCAAAGTAATTACTGGAAGAAATACAATATAGTTTTTTATCCGAATGATAATTACAGTTAAGAAAAATATAACTTTTACATGAGTTAAAATATCGCTATCTCACAATCATAATCTTGGCAAAATTGTAATTCCAAAATATAATATATTTGGTCATGGATACCAGCATTTAATTTGAATAATTAACTACTAACAACTACCTAAGGATTTGAATGACTAATGGAAAAAGACATGCTTTTTATTTTATAAGCTTAAATCTTAGGCAAGACCAAATCACAAACCTAGTAAAGATATATTATGTATTTATAGTTTGAATCTGATGATGAGTACAAGAAAATCTGTTTATTTTCTTTACATAAGAACCAAACGTGAAAAGGCTGTACTAAGCAAATCAAAACTCCTACCTTGGAACCCCCAGTAAAAATAAACCCTAGATAGAAATATGTATATAAAAGGAAAACAATGAAAGTTTGAACTGATTTGAACCGACAAATCTCCTACTTAGAAGTTTTCCTAAATTCACAATCATGCTATTGGAATTAAAACAGAAAGTCGAATACAAGTTTTTTGATTGAAGTGTTTGAATGTCAGTTTGAACATGCAAAAGGTTCCTCCCTTGAATTAGCATCGTTTACATAATAGAAGCAGTACTTACATATCTTACCCATCCACAATCGCTCAAGGTTGCAACACCAAAGATGCAATTAATAGCAAAATAAAACTAAAAATATCACTTAAAATAGGTCAACAAATAATGAAATATCTGTTGCTAAATTTACCAGACTTGCATTCATATATGTTAACAAAAAATAAAACTTCTTGTTAAATTTACCAGATTTGTATTGCTACGTTCAAGAATTGTGAATAAGCTTTCATGAAGCTCCTCTGTAGATTTCAACTGCAGCAATCACAAGTGAAAAAGAAAAAAGAAAGGTTATTTGTAAGTAGGGTTTAAGTAAGTCAAACTATCATCAGCATAACGATCCACATATTCTGAGCACCTGTTGCTGCAAATATGATGAATCATCCAAGTAGATGGAAGCAAAAACTGGCTCCATTTTTTTCCAGAACAAGCCAGAACAAGAAAGATCTGCACATATAACAGGTTTAGAAATACTCTGGTGAACACAGCATAAGCTAAACTAAACAATAATTATAAATACATACAGCTTGCATTGCAAGCAAAATTTGCAGCTGCTAATAGTTCTTCACGATCATCTTCTGAATCACCTGGAACATCAAATACAAAATTATACAACTGTGCAAATATAACCCAATTAAAAAAATCTAGTCTTTTAATACTTGTATGTTATTTTATGAAAGTACTCATGTTTTCACATTAACGAATTGAAGAAACTACAACAGAGGAATTCTGCTTTAGAAACTATGACATACATACAAATATTATAGATATGTTAATTTAGAGAACAAAACTTATTTGTCCGTTTATTGCTGCAAGGAGAGAACAAGAATGAGTCCTATTATGGTTCCAATGTTCACAGTTTGGAAGATACAACAGAGGCATCTGATTGGCAAAGCATGTAATAAATATTGAGGATTTTGATCATTCAAACATTTTATGGGGCCAAGCAGTTAAGTAAAGTGAGGAACACAATCAAATCGAAAAAAAATCACAGAAAACAAAGAAAATCAATAATTCCAGTAATCTACCATATGCAACACAAAGTAGTATCAACTAAAACAAAAACTGAAAGCTCTAAACCATCCTTTAAGACTTCTCCTCTACATGACCCATTTATTTGACTATCTTCAAACCAAGCAAGAATCAACGTAGGAGATAGCTTAAGGTTTTAAACATAAAAAACCTCATCGCATTGGTTTTTAAGAAGAGCCCACTGATGGTAAGAATTTAGTTTTAAAGGTTTGCAGTAATTAAGTGTTATTCATAAAATGATCCATTGTTCCATTTTTCTTCAGTAATTGAGTTTTATTTTGGGCAAGAAAGTATTTGAATTACAATAGCATACTTTTACTTTCAAAATCACATTGACAAATACATCTATTTTAGTAATCACAAAATTAGAAAGACGAACTTACGAATTTGGCTTAGTGGTTGAGTGGGTTTGATCTTCACATAAACTAAAAAGTTTCAGATCACAAGGTGGGAGAGAGAAGGGAGGCAATTCCCTAAATATCGTAACCTAGACTGGTCAAGGTGCACACAAGCTAGTCTTGAGGCCATTTTATCCTCAAGTAAACTACAAGAACCTCAAAGGCTAAAGTCAATACAGAGGAGCCTTCCAAAATATATAAGCACTTTAGGAAGTGTTCATGAACCTTTCTGATGGAGGAGCATCCAGCCCAAGTGTACCAATCAGTATGCTATTTTCTTATTTAGTTTACATTTTCTAATATTTTCCTATTAAGTTGGATTTCTTTCATTGCAAGTCTAATAGGAGGTGACATCAAGGATTTTTTCAGAGAGTTAGACTCCGTTTACCTATTTTAGGGTAAGATTTCTAACAATACTAATAGGATTTCGCTGGAGAAATAAGATTTTTGTCATAAAACCTAATTGTTCCAACCAAAGTCACCCTAATTCTAGCCTTTTTGTTGAAGTTTAGTGCCCCAAACCCTTTCTCTACATCAAGTTGAGGTTGAGACAAGAAACCAAGAAACAGAGATGCCAGAGATGTGGCGCATGATTGCAAACTTGATGCAGGCTGTAAAAGCCTTGCAACATTAATAACCAGTGGAAGCTTAAATTGAGAATCAGAAGGGTGATCACGATCTCCTCAAGATTTCAGAAGATCATGTTTGAAGAGACAGCAAATGACAATTATTTTGATGAATTGGGCATGCTAACCAAGCAGCACAAGGTGGAAATGAAGAGTAGCCATTCCAAGTCTTTATGGGTAGGAAATAAAGGTTGAAGTTATTAATGTTCATACAAATTTCATGAAGAAGAATATTTAAATTGGACAGGAACTAACTTATGATGATTATAATAGGGAGATAAACGAGTTAGAAGTTAATATGACATATGATGAAGAATATTTAAATTGGAAAGAAGAGAATCAATTTATGATGATTATAATGAGATAAAAAGTTTGAAGTCATTCTAAACAAGACGAATCCTTACGAGTGATGATCACACAATTAACAGGAAAATAATGAGAGGTATCCTCTTAAAGAAGAAATAAAATAATTAGCGACTCAAAGTACTACACCTAGCAACAAGGACAAAATTAATAGATATTTATTTCTGGAAATTTAAGTGATATGTACCTCTTAGTAAGCAAGCTGTCACAAAATATTTATCTTAAAGAACTATCTCAATATTGAACCAAAATTCAGCAAAACTTCTAGTATTCTTTGTTTAGAAAAAGAAAAGTTCAAAATATTGATTTGTATAGCATATTACCATTTCCAAATCCGCCATGGAATATGGATTTAGTTTTAGAGCTTTCAAAGACAGCAAAAGGATTTGAAAGACCATTGAAGTTCAAATTAAATTGCAGTCCATTGTGGTAGTTCAAAACAGTCCTTGAGTATGTATCAACCTGGAAATTGAGGTTTTGCAGATGAATAGCAAGGGACCAGATGCATGGTATATGCTTGGTGACTTGGAGCTTAAAAGAAACTTGCATACTGGTAGTGAAGCAACTGGTGAAAGAAATTAACTGGAACTACTCTTCAGCACAAAAAAATAAGAATAAAAATCTTATGTTGGAAGATATACATTGTAATAGACAAAAGAACCTTACACCAGAGTTCTGATTCATCATATAGCTAATCCGTATACTGAAAATGATGTCAGGGTAGCCATGGTAGGAGAAGGACAATTTGATGCCTCGAAAGATCTTTTAATACAGGCAAAAGAAGCTGCAACTGCAAGCCTTTCATCCAGTCGCTTGATGTCAGCATTGACTTTGTAAATGTTTATCTTGCTCAAGGCTATTTTTTATTAGCAGTTTAGATATATCATTATTGTTTGCAAAAGTTCTACCGTAACACAAATTCTTGGCTTCAAAAGTTGCAAGTGAAGCACTTAGATTACAAAAAAACCAAAATGAGTTAATCCCAAGGTTAAGGTCTACTCATCAGAACCAAGTTCTTTCCAAATCTGAGAAGATTGATGCAGAAGCATCCGGACTAACTTCCACTTAGTCGGTATTCTATTTTCTTGTTTAGCACAAGCTTTAATGTATTTCCCCAATTAACTTGGATTTTTTTTACTGCAAGTTTAAAGTTGGCTAACTTCCTTTACAAACACTGGACTTTTCTATCCTATTTTGGGTAGGATTTTTCTAACACCACCAATATAAATAGGGGATTTGCTGGAGAAATACAGCAACCTTTCTAGCATATTTTTATCAAAGATGTTTTTGTAATAAATCCTAATTGTTCCAGCTACAATCACCCCAATTCTAACCCTACTTTATTGGAATTTGCTGCTCTAACCACTTTGTCTACATCACTTACTATAAGATTCTCATGTTATGATCCAAGTAAGGAAATTTTCATCCATCAAAAACCAGCCAACATGAAGAATTTTGTTCAAATTTTGCACACTAAAAGTTCAAAACTTAAATTCGCAGTCTCAGAAAACAATGCAATCATCATGTACTGACATTCCACTAATCCTTTAATTAATTATTCATCTATGTCAGTGGGCTTCCTAAAATCGTAGCACCTTAGTTGTTGCTCTGATTTGGTATGACAGAAACTACAGATTCAATCTTTATGAATGTGTGAAAAGACATTGACCATAAATTCAGTATTTCCAAGATCAAGATGATTTATGTCTATTGCTACAACCTCAAAAAGATTACATTAGTCAGGGAGCGAACCTGGACAATCTGGAGAACCACCGTTTGGAGTTTTCCCAATACGATTAAAGGGCTTCCTATCGGATATCTTCTTCAGTGGAGGCCGACCTGACTTACTGGACCAGTAAATACAGGCAACTTATCAATAATTAATTCCAGCTAGATTAAACAACACAATGCAAAATAGAAAGGATGTATTCTTCCTATCAGATACAAATATACACCACCTTCCACTCTTATCTGAAACGGGCCTCACAGTCCGAAGTGGCTTTGTTAATGGTGGATTCTCCAACTTCTCCCTAATTGGAGAAATGCTCATCCCAGGAGATGGTGCACCTCGACCAGTTCTCCCTTGCCTCCTCACTCCATCACCAATGTCCTCCTTATGGTGCACTTTATTCTTTTTTGAAAGCAAAACAGAGGGACCAACATTGTAACTTATTGATTTTTCTTCTAGACTACCAGTTCTCTTATCCTTTGGTCCACCTTCATGATTTTCATTAGCACCAGACTCTTCAACTTCAGTTAATCTGGCTGGAGATGAAACATTTTCAAGTTTCACTCTTACTTGGGTTCCTCCAGCCATATCCTTGTCAACTAGTGACCCATTGCTCCCAACGGAAGTTAATCGAGAAGAAAACTCGTATGAATATCCACCTTCTGATGACATTTGCACTTCATCAGGATTTGAGACTGGAGATACCAAATTTGCTCTTCTGGTACGAGAAAATTTTTGTGGTCTTTGACCAACCCATTGTGCCATAGGGGAAGAGGATGATCCTGGTGGCATGGCACGCTTACGATTATTAGTTCCACTAGAATTAACTTTAGTCATGCTTGGCGATTGCTCCCATGCATCAAGAGCCCCAGATACACATGGAAAGTTGGGAGATGAGTTTGTTGTCATCACTGTGCCAGATCGAGGACCCCTGGAAGCTTTACCTTTGACTAGCAAACTTGGGTTGACTGCATGATTATCCTCAAGAACATTTACCCTAAAAAATAATTACATGTACGTAAGCACCAGAAAATAAATGTTGTGCTATGAGAGCGTAACACACTTGAACCAGAAGCTACAAAACTCCTACTGCAAGACATAGACAACAAAGGACAATGAAATTGACTGTAAGGAGTTAAGAAAATGGCTACATACTTATTGTTAGCTTTTAATAGCATTCGTTCCTTACTAACGCTAGCTGAGAAATCCCTACTTAAAGAAACTTTTTCAGGATCATTCTTCAGAACAGAACGGCCATTTGAACTTGCAGATGATGAAATAACATCTAACTTGGTAATCCCATTGCTGCCACTAAATGATCCTGACCTGCAAGAATGATATAGTTTATAGTTCAAGAGCACCCTTGATGTCAATTTTATCACAATTTTTTAAAAAGAAAAAGATACAACAAAGTTATCGACGTCTTGTGAAATTTTGGCAATATGAAAATCTCATGAAAAAAGCAACTATGCCATCGGAATCACAAAAAGTTAGGCAAACAGAGAGAAAATCGCAATGAAACAATAAGTAGCTTCCTTAGATGTAAGATCTCTCTAATGCTTGCTAGCATTCTAAGACTTTTAATAAACAATGTTACAAAATGTATGAACAAATAAAGCAAATTCAAGTTACAACAAGCTAAACACAGCGGTGCACAAAATGTTGACTTGTTTCTGTTATGTACTCTAGCGTAGGACCTAGTCACAAGTCGAGACACGGGGAAAGCCACCTCTTTTTCCCTGGTGGTGTTCTCCCCTTTCTTTAAAGAACCTATGCCGACACAAGGAAGAGACCTGTCCTCAACGGGGTCTCGTACAGCTGCTGGTGTTTTTCTAACCTAGCAGTTGTGTTTTTCTCGATAAAAGTCTGCGTGCCTCTTTATTAACAACCCTAATTAGGACTCCTAATTAAGTATAAAGTCTAAAAATAGAATCCCAACGGAAATAAGAAACATAATATGTAAAAAAACCCTAAAATACGAAAGAAAATCAAATAAAACAAAATAAAAGCAGACTTGTTAATGGTTATCCTGTCAACCACTTTTCTTTTGCCGTGATTAAACTTTTCCCACAAAGGTATCCACAACATTACTAACATTACTACCCTCCCCAACTCTAAGCCCAGATAAACGTCCTAAAGAGCGATGAAAACTTCCCATGTAGCATTTTCATTTGAATTGACCATGTAACGCACCAAAACCTCCTATCTGCCTCTGTTAATCCTGGATCAGATAATAGAGTGGGGAACAGGACCTTGTAGTGCAGCCACTAAACTTGGAGGATCGCCCTTAAATTTCTTTAACAAGGACACATGAAAAACATTGTGGATACAACTACCCTCCGGTAGCTCCAACTTGTAGGCAACCGAACCAATTCTCTATAGTACTTTATAAGGACCAAAATATTTTGAAAACAACTTGTGAGGTCCTATCTTCCCCACCGAAAGTTGCCAATAAGGGTGAAGCTTCAACCAAACCCAAGCACCCTCTTCAAAGGAGATCTCTCAAGAATTAGCATCATATGTAAGTTTCATTCGCTACAAGTCTTGCAATGAATGCTGTCTTGCTGATTGTAAAATTGTAGTACTCCCCTGAAGAGCATGATCCACTGCCTCCACTCTAGTAGAATCGGCTATATAATCGAGCAAACACGGAGGATCTTGTCCATACACCACCTGACATGGCATAGCTCTCAAGGAAGAGTGGAAAGATGTGATAACAATACTTCACCCATGGAACCCATTGAAGCCATAGACGTGATCTATCGCCTATAAAACAAAGCAAGTACATCTCGATAGTGTGATTTACAACTTCATTTGGACCATCCGACTACGGGTGATAAGCCAAAGAAAGGCCAACTTTCTTCTCAACAAACGAAATAATTCCTTCCAAAGGAGACTCGTTAAAACTTTCTCTCAATCAGAAACAATTCTCTCAGGTAACCCATGAAAACGAAAGACTTCCGTAAAAAATACATGAGCTATAAATATAACAGTGAAAGGATCAGCGAGTGGAACAAAGTGCGCATATTTGGAAAATCTATCTGCAATCACCATCAAAATTGACTTCTCTTGGACCTCTGGTAGTGCTTTGATAAAATCTATCGAAATATTAGCCCATACCGATTGGGGCACCAAAAAAGGCTGTCGGAGTGCTGCAGAGTGTAGGTTTCCCACTTCTTGTGTTGACAAACCAGGCAACTCTGCACAAAGTCAGCCGTTACTGATTTCATTCCTTCCCAAAAAAAATCTCTGCGCACCCTTTGCAAAGTCTTTTGGACCCCTTCGTGGATCATGTTATGAATACCTAAGAGGATGGTTTGCACTAAGGGAGAAGTGAACAGCAAATAGACCTTCCCCTTGAAAAAGATCAAGCCATCCCTCACTTCCTAGGCAGCTTTGACCTCCCACCTCTCTATGCTTTCTAGGTGCTGTTTGAAGTCGTTCAATGCTTCCACTTCTTGTCGAAGGGCATCAAAAATAACCCGTGTTTAGAAAGAGCAAAGAGCTAGCCATCCTCCTCATCACGTCGGGAAAGTGCATCGGTAGCTCAGTTGAGTCTCCTTGCTTTGTACTCCACCCTAAAATCAAAACTCATTAGTTCACTAATCCAATGTTGATAAGGTGAAATGATTAACCTTTGTTCTAACAAAAAATTTACGTTGAAGTGATCAATCTTGATGAGGAAATGCCTCCCCCGAAGATATGGTCTCCAGTAGGTACGGCTTTGGTAAGACTGATAAGCTCCCTCTCATACACTGCAAGTTTATGATGGTGATCTACCAATTTTCTGCTGAAAAATCCAATTGGATGGCCTTGGTTGTAGGACCGCCCTAATAACACTACCAAACGCATCATACTACACCACGAACTCTTTCTTAGAATTAGGCAACCTCAAAACAGGGGCTTCAGAAAGAGGCTTCTTCAAGTTAGAGAAGGCCGAATAGGCCACATTCCCCACCGGGATGCATTCTTCTTCGACAGGCTAGTCAGGGGTGCTATCATTTGCTCATAATTTTTTTATATATTTCCAGTAATACCCTGCTAACCCCATGAAGCCTCAAAGAGTCTTGTCCGATTGTGTTATTGGCCACTCTACGATCGCCTTAATCTTACTTACGTTTGCTTCCACTCCTTCACCATAGATAACATGACCCAAGTACTTCACCTGATTCTCCCCAAATGTGAACTTTGATTTCTTAAGAAAAAGATGGTGAGCTCACAGCAATTCAAAAACTAAACACGTGATGAATATGCTCAATCCAAGTCTTACTATATATTAAAATGTCATCAAAGAATACTAAGACAAACTTATGCGAATAAGGCATAAACACCTCATTCATCTAACTTTGAAAAGTAGAGAGAGCACTGGTCAACCCAAAGAGCATTTCTAGGAATTCGAAATGCTCGTGGTGCGTCCTGAAAGTATTCTCTATTTCCCGACGATCCATTCTAATCTGATGCTACTCAGAACAAATGTCTTTGTGAAATATCGTGTTCCATGCAACTCATCCACTATTGGGATAGAAAACTTATCCTTTACCATGTGATTGTTAAGCTCCCCATAGTCCACACAAAACCTCCATGTCCCGTCATGTTTCCACACTAGTAGTACCAGCGAAGAAAAGGAAAATCAACTTGGCCTTATTATTCCTTGTTGTAGCATTACCTCAAAGTGCATCTCTATCTCATCCTTTCAAAGATAAGGATAACAGTAAGGTTGCACCACCACTTATCTAAATCCCTTCATTAAAGGAATTAACTCGGTTGTAACCCTAAGGGTCCTGCAAACAAATCTGAAAATTTTGCCAGCAATTTTTCTATAGCAACGGAGGACGAGTGCTATCACTTCATTATTGTTACTCTCGGTTCACCACTTGGAACTTGCCCCTTTCACTACACCTTCCCATCCAGCATAAAACTCATTGTTAGAGACGCAAAGTCCCAAAGGGGCCCAACATAAGCAGCCATTGAATCCCTAAAACAACATCAAAACCATCCAAGCGAATAGAAGAAAGGTCAGTGGTAAAAGAATTAGAATCAACTTGTAGAGTTACTGCCTTACAAATACCCAAACTAGGCACTTTTTCTCCATTGGCCACTGCCATCTGCAGTCTTGGCTGCTCCCTCACTATAATATCAATCTTGCGTATCACTTCCTCCTAAATGAAATTGTGGGTGCTTCCTAAATCCACCAATACCACATTGACCACCCAACCACTAGTGCTTGCAATTGCATCGTTTGTGAGCTCTGAATCCCACTTATAGCATATAACAAAATTTTCAGGTCACCTAACTCCTCTTCCTTCTGCTCATTATATGAGTTTGTCACTTCGATCCAAAACAGCCTCTTGTCATTTGTGTCCCGTTGAGTAAGATTCATCGCAATTAAAACAAAACTCCTTAGCTCTTCTTTCTGCCATCTCCACCCTTGAAAGCCTCTTAAAAAATGCTAGAGTGTTGGTTGAACTGCTGGCAATTGACCCTTCCAATTTCCCTCCTCCACTCACTCCTTTGATGCTTCGAGTCCTAGCAAAGGCAATGTTGGTTGCAACTAATTTAGGGGCTGCCCACCCAACCGAAAATTTAGAGTTGCCTTGTAATATACACTGTTGTTTCCCCACTAAAGACCCTGCCATATTCATCGCCACTCCCAAATTATTGGGCTATTGCATCTCTACCTCAATCCAAAGGCCCTCCACCAATCCTGCCGTAAATAAATTCACTTTTTGACGAGGTTTATGTCTGTAGTCCTTGCTAACAAAGACTAAAATTGGCACTGGTAATCTTCCATAGTTCCTATTTGCTCAAAATTTGCCAACTCCCCTAAAGCATTATTGCTCATGGGTGGTCTAAACCTTACGAGACAATGTTCTTTAAATCCTTCCCACTCAAATTCCAACTCCTCCTGCTCGAACTGACAAAACCACAGCTGCACTTCCCCCATCAAATGGAAGGTTGCCAATCCCACCTTTTCTCCATCTTGGATTTTTTGACTCACTAAAAATTGTTCACACCTCCTTAACCATATCAAGGGGTCTTCTAACCCATCATAGGCCGAAAATTCAAGCTTGGAGTAGTGAAGTACCAACTAACCTTCGACCTGCTCATTTGTTCTCTCCTCTGAACAGTTTCGACTCCCTCGATTGCCACTACTAGAACCACCAGCATTGTCCCTTCTTGAATCGTTCCCTGATCTACGAACATGGCTGAGCTCCTCCATCTATTCTTCTAGTGCCTACTGCCTACTGCCTCATGGCCATAGTTTGCATAAAAGCCTCCAATTTGCTAACTAGGCTTTTCGAGTCACCCATGACAAATGGCTCTGATAACAAGTTGTTACGTACTCTAGTATAGGATCCAGTCATAGGTTAAGACACAGGGAAAGCCACCTCTTTTTCCCACACCGTGTTCTCCCCTTTCTTTGAAGAACCAATGTCGACACAAGGAAGAGACCTATCCTTGACAGGGTCTTATACAGCTGCTACTATTTTTCTAACCTAACGATTGTGTTTGTCTTAATAAAAGTCTTCTTGCCTCTTTAGTAACCAAAGCAGTCTTTAAATAGGCTTAAAGATAAATTAACAACCCTAATTAAGACCCCTAATGAGGCATAAAGTCTAAAAGTAGAATCCCAATAGATATAGGAAACATAATTTGTAAAAACCCTAAACTACGAAAGAAAATCAAATAAAACAAAATAAAAGCAAACTTGTTAACAACTATCCTGTCAACCACTTTTCTTGCGTCGCAAGTAAACTTTTCCCACAAAGGCATCCACAACATTACTAATAGTTTCCTTCAGTTATTTCAAAACATTATAGATGATAAAAAAAAAAAAAAACAGAAAGGATCAAAGCATCCCTCTTATTTTCAATCTAAGCCTTTTGAACAAAAACATACTCAACCTTCAAACAAATCATATTAAAATTGTCATATTCCTCAATGTTTCATGTCATGTAAAACATAAGCATTACATCATCCAATCAAAAGATTACTAAGAACACTTTTCATAGGCCAAGAATGATTTTTTTGTCAGATCAAGGTAAATTCAATGTTGCCCTTGTTTCTACAGTACAAAACAGGAAGTTAAATATGTAAAGTAGCCAAACTAATTGAAATAGGAAATAAAATTATGCGGTGAGATTCAAAGCAATCAGAGTACCACAACTAACATGACTCCTCACAACAAGTCATATGCAACAAAATTTTCTACCCCAATTACAAACCAAGGCCTCAATTTTGAGCCTATGGGAAGCACAACTGATTCGTCCTAAGGAAAGACAACAACTACGTTCCATGCAAATGCACACACCCTGTTATTTTCACTCCAATGACCATGATCCAAGTCATCCCACCAATACTGTTTTAAGGTCATTAGGGTGAACAATTAATAGCTATAATAGTAGACATAAAAGACGCTCTAATGAAGAAGAAATGGGAGATGATATAACAGTTTATCTAAGCTCAGCTATTTTCAAATGATTTGACCATGCAATTCTGAGTAATCATAACTAGAAAACCCATTTCCATACACTAGAAGGCATTACATAACCTTAAAGACAAAAAAAAACAAAAGAAAAACATTAAAGTAAGGACTAAAAGGAACCTAACTGTTCATTGTGGATATTTTGTGAATGAATGGGGAAAATGAATGAAGCACACTCCAAAAAGGACGAAATAGGAAGAAAAACCAACATTCTTTCACTTGTTCATCCAAAATTCTATCCAACTAGGGATTATGTACAAAATGTGGGCCTAAAAACTACTTATGTAGTTTATCTTCATCCTAAAACACACGTGCCACATCTCCAGTAGTAAACCTAAATCCTTTTTATGTAGCTTATCTTCATCCTAAAACATAAGTGCCACCTCTATAGTGGTAAAACTAAAAACAACAGTTGACTTAATTGATCATGGAAATAGTTCTAAAAGTTGATAGGTGCATAAACTATCTTCAACATAAAATGCTCATCTTTAACCCCACATACTAGAATGCGTAGGCATGTTCAGACCTCATTCTTTTATTCCTTTAATGAATGGGCAGTTTGAAAGAACTTTATCTCGTTTAGAAATAATGAAAATCTCATAAACAAAAATTCGGTGATATTCTTTGCACTAGAGAATATAACTTGCTAAAAACCAAAATAAGGAGAAAAAAATGCCACTGTTATTTGAACAGACTAAGTTATGCATAGTTTAAATTCGGTGATATTCTTTGCACTAGAGAATATAACTTGCTAAAAACCAAAATAAGGAGAAAAAAAATGCCACTGTTATTTGAATAGACTAAGTTATGCATAGTTGAACTTTAAACAGTAAAAAGGGCAATCATTGCTAAAGCAAACATTTCCAGAGAAGAAATTACCTAAAGCACTGAGCATCATGAGATTGAAGGCCAATTTCATTATTAAATTTATGATGCATAACTCGTTTAACCTCTCCATCATTATCCAAGGGTCTGTTAAAAACAGTACCAACAGAACGTTTCCTTTTCATCTTTTTGTCCCATCCTTCCCCACTAGCAAGCAGCCTACGAACCTTTTCTTCAGCTAGATTAGAACCTTCACCAATATCCTTGAGCAAATCTCTTTCTTTGCCCATAGATAATGTCTGTCGTAGAAGCATGTTGCTTTTACCATCAGCCTAAAAGTGCAAAAAGAGAAGTATGAAGAAGAGGAAATTCAATCAAGAAAGTTGACCATTTTTAGAGGTACTTTCAACAAACAATAAATGCGCCCTAGACTAGCAATATTTCAATGCAAGATGAATAGTATGTGATAGGCACTAGAAGTAGGATATGCCTCAAGAAAATGGTTATAATTTTGAAAACAAATCAAAACAATTCAACACAAATATTTTGCTAATGCAAGAAAACCACTCGGTGAATCTCCAAAGATAGAAGATGTCGGTAGAAAGTAATCACTATGCTTGCCATCAATGTACTCAAATAGCAGAAGATTTAGCTAAAAGAGATGTTTCAGCATAAAAGACGTTGAACCTTCATGCTCAAAATCGTCTCTTTGTCATCCTTGGTTTGTCATGTCAATTCCTTTATCATGAATTCAATTTTTTCCCTCCTCCTCTGCCTTGTTAATGGATAGTCAACTAGTATTGTCTTTTTTTTTCTTTATAATTGACCTCTAATCTCCATGATGTTCCATGATAAATCAAGTAGGAAAATTTATAGATAATAGAAGGCCCAATTCAATGATTTCATATATTGGTTGCGAAGTCAGAATTCAAGGAGTTGGTTTCACCTAGTCCAAACACGTTGTAACGTAACCCTAACTAAGGCCTATTTAGTATCATACGACTCTTTCTTTTCACTTTCTTTAGATCTTTCAGTCCATTATTAAACTTTGGTTTATATTATTTTCCTATTTTTTAGCCCAACTTTGACTAAAACAAAGATGAACCATTTTGTTCCGTCATAGTCCCCCATAGAACACGAAGCACAAACAACAAACAAAACAACAATCATATTTACAAAGTGCAGTACTAAAAGCAAGCATTTTTACATCACAATGATGTAAACTTAATAGAATGTAAGGTGTCTAATCCACATAGAAGAGAATCCTGAGAAGTCATATACCAACCCGTAATTCTGCTACTGAAGACCGAACTCGCTTGTTTGAGCCAGTATTTTTTGTTTTATCCTCTAATCTTTGACTCCCAAGTTCTGCAGAGTTTTGATGATTTTGAATGCTCATCTTCAGAAAATTAGACCCAACAGGCCTTTCATTTGTGAATATTTCATTACGTTGTTGCTTCTTCAATTTCAATGCTTCACAATACTTGTTTAGTTTCAGCAAGGATTCATTCAACCTTCTAATCCGACCCCTAAGCAAAAGAGTAAAACAATTGCATCTTTAGATTGCAAATGATACACTAAAAAGTCACGAACTATTAAATCTGCTAAATCTATGTACAAACAAAATATGTGTGAATACAAACTCTATTGGTATACGACAATGGCAGGTTAAATGATTAATTTCTATTAGCATGGAAATGGCTTCATGCATCAAAAATCAACACCGTTATGAATGATCTAGAAGACTAAGCAAGAGGTTGACAACAACCAACAATTCCAGTAGAAAAAATCATAACTACCTGGCCTTCAAAGTGGCATCTAAAACACTTGCTTTGAACCGTTTCAGATCCTCTATAACTACTTGGGGTGGCTTTGAATGAGCAGCTCCAAATGAGTCATCTTCTGTAGCAATCCCCACTGATATACCTAAAACCCTCCTTAACTCACTTGATCGGGTGTATTTCTCTCCCATTGTGATAGGATCCAACAATAGACATTGGGTAAGTGAAGCCACATCCCCAACTGGTGAAGAACTAGTCCGAGGTGTACTAGCACCCAAACCACTGACATTGCCTTCTATGAAGCTTCCGGACCTATCCAAAGTAGAGACAGGATAGTTTCCTCTTGGTCCATTTGAATAGTTCCCACTAAAAACCAATTTCTCAGGACTGGCTGTAGTTGACTCAAATCTCACATTTCCAGCCATGTACTACCACCTTAGTAAGCCAACTCATACCCAAAATGCAACTTTTGAACGATTTTGTGTTTCATGTCCCGAGCAACAATCACTAAAAGCAACGTTCAATGACAAAGCTCTCAATAGCATGTCAATGACTTAATAAAACACCAACAAAAACACTAAAAAGAGACCATATCTGCATATCCCAAAAGCTTTAATTAGTCTGATGAACTTCATCCACCATCACAAAAAAAGTATATATATATATATAAGTATCCGAAGGAATAGCAATTGTGTAGAAAAGTTCAATAAACTACTAACACCAGTAATGTACAACATAAAAAGAGGACTTCAAGTCCTTTGATTCGTGTAGATAAAACTAATAAAGCATTAGAACTTATAAAAAGGGATACATTGACTTTTATGTCAACTTCAGATTGCCCAAAGTAGCAAAATGAATTACTTCAGCTAACTAGGGTCCAAATAAAACCTTTGACTTTTTTCTTGTGAGAGAAAGAGAGTGAGGAAATCCCAATTTCAACTGTTTGAACAACATTAGTGTTCCATAATTTCTCAACTTTTCCTATTCCATAATTACTCAACAACCAGCATCAAACTAACCGTAATGTCAATGTCACAACCACCTATGAACAAAAACTAAATACAAAGAATACCTTAAAAAAGGAATGCTTCAATTTAGCAAACCCCCTCCCCCAAAAAAGGGGGAAAAAAACTAACAAACTGAGATATGAAAAGCATAATTAAATTTCAAAAAAGTGAAATTAAACTAAAAATAATTGAAAATTGGTAAAAGCCACAATTCAAGTTATCGAAGATCAGCCAAATTGCTCATCGTAATCCGGTTTTAAAACCCTAATCAGGGGAAGAATTAGGTTTTTCAAGCGAAAAGTGAAGCTTGAAAAGGAAACAAAATTCAACCAAAAAAACTCTTATTGACTAATAATTGAACACCAAGGTAAGTGGCTCAAACCGAAACGTACCCGCATTGGACGATCAGGTCACGCTGGAGATCAAAGAGAGAATCACAAGGAAGGACGGAGTCTTTACTTTATATCTATTTTTTTATAATTATTAATTATATTTAAGATAGAGAGAGAGACTACAGGGTCTCGTGTATTGTAAGAAATGGATAGAGAGGAGAGAAGTGGAGTCGAGGGTCCCGCAGAAAATATAGGCAATTGGTAATTTGTGTGAGATCTGGTCCCTTATCACATCTTTAATGGGTCCTACTGATTTAAGGGACTATTCAATTATTTGTAAAGAGTATTTCTTTATATGCTCCTTTCCTTCTCCAAAGTCCCCTGGAATAGGAATGTTGTTCAAACAGTTGAAATTGGGATTTCATCACTCTCTTTCTCTCACAAGAAAGAGAGTCAAAGGTTTTATTTGGACCCTAGTTAGCTGAAGTAATTCATTTTGCTACTTTGGGCAATCTGAAGTTGACATAAAAGTCAATGTATCCCTTTTTACAAGTTCTAATGCTTTATTAGTTTTATCTACACGAATCAAAGGACTTGAAGTCCTCTTTTTATGTTGTACGTTACTAGTGTTAGTAGTTTATTGAGGTCTGATAGTACGCAGCCTTACTCTTACATAGTAAAGAAGTTGTTTCCAATAGACCCACATGCAGATGTGACAATAAAAGAGTGATGCAACTTAAAGAGTAAATAAATAGTAAAACTAGAACGCTAAATCATTATGTAAATAAAATTACAATAATTACATAAATAAATAAAAATTACAATAAATACGATCAAAACCCATTCTCTTATAAAAATTCAAGTCGATAGGACAAATTATGTACTTAAGATTAACATTTGAAAAGATATACACAAAGCAATGTTTTTTACACATTTGCATATGTGCATGGAAAGACAAGTGCCTTAAATGGCAGAATCAACTGGAAGGGAACGAGCTATGTAATACATATATATAGCATATACACAAGCAGGAACATTGTGCAACCACAGGAATTATTGTAATAAGAAACAAGCAACTAGTGCTTCTGAAGAAATTAAAGCACTTAGTAAGAATACAAGCATTATAAACTAGTAAAGATGAGAATGTGAATCCACAAAACCACATCAATGATCACCGAACTCATTTATGCATTATCCATTATGTAGTCACAATTTAAGAATTCTTCAACTGGTAACAACAAAATCTAGTAAACAAGAAGAATGGGAATGTACTAATATACAGCACAAAACCAGCTGCAGCAGCTGTAAATTGAACTTAACCCACTAAAGACCAAGAAATTCCAAGAACATTAGTCACTTCTATGACTAGTACATAGAGACTACAACATCAACAACGATTGCATAGCCAAAACAACACAACACAGCAACAGTAGAAAGCTTACTGGGTATGTTAGGAAATGAAGGTTACAGCTAAAACCGAAGAAAAGGGAGAGACATTGGAAGCCCAAATCGAGGAACAAGATGTGAAATCTGTGAGAAGGTAACAAACTGTAAAAGAAGAAGAGGAGGAGGAAGAAGAAGAAGAGAGACAAATACTTATCAATGTCTTCAATTACTAGTTAACTAAAACAAACACAAACGCCAACTCCACTTCCATTCCTAAGTAAGCATTCTTAAGCCAAACTAAATCACAAGGAACGGATTCAAACCAAGCGCAAAAGGTTAAGCAATAAAAAGGAACAATTCAAGAAACAAAATCCTAAATTATGAAACGTTGACTGATCTTCAAGAAATGAATGAACTGGTAACTCCGTTTACGGAGAGAGAGACAGAGATAAAGAGGGAGGTTTAAGTGGAAGAGAACCTACTAGATTGCGACAATTGAAGGTCGGAAGGAAGGAGGAGAAGCTCGACAACGATGTAGCTCTAGCGATCGGCGGCAACGACGTACATAATCTGATTTCGTAATATATATATTATAATATACATTTATACACAATATACATTTATACATTAATATTATATATATATATATACATTTATACGTAATATATACATGTATACATTTAACCAATTATGAAAGTAAAAAAATCACTCTAATATTCTAATCCAATCAATCGTAAAATATATACATATATATATACATATACATATATATATATATGTATATAATGTGTATGATAGCTCAATACCAAATGTGAGAATCACTAATCCAATTGTATCAACACCTTTGGCAATAGAAACATCAATCAAATTAGATGACCTTAAAATTCAAATTTTGGATTTAACAACATACCTTAAACATACATTATGAGCGTAATTAAGGAACAATATAAACATTTAGAATTCAAATTCTAGAATTAATATAAAAGCAAATAACAACATTACATTTAGTCACTGAATTACTCAATAAAAACAAACAACAAAGTGAACAAATCAAAAATTTGAAGTCCGCCCTCATAGTAGTATCAGAGTCTAAACCCAAAATAACAACAATAACAAAACTATGGAAAATCTAAACAAAATTCCTAATACAATTGAGTATACAGAACTAGTCGATGTATGTAGAATCATTAGAAACATTTAGAAAGAAATATAAACAATCAACTATAAGAAATCACACAATTAGTTCAAAAATTAACTTTACAACCAAAAGAAGGTATATATCAAATTATTGATAAAAATGAAATAATTTACGGTTATGAATCAGATGAAGATCTTTTTATTGAAGAAGAACAACCTGAAAGTACTAGAAGAAAAGATCCCATAATAAAAAATGAACAACAATCCAAACAATCAAGTAAGCGTAAAAAAGATCAACAAAATCCTATAAATTGGACAACAGATAACAATGATTTTTTGTTTTCTTATTCTAGATATGAATTTTAGTTATTTTGAATGTAAGCGCTATTTAAAAAATGCAATCAAAGACACTTATGACAGAGAAGAAAAATTAGATGCCATGTTTGCTAGATATCATGCACAGAATTAACATACTCATAACAATCTGGATGTGAGACGATATAGAGATATGTATGAAACTACTCGAATGATAAAAATGGCTATGGACCTTAAAAACCTAGTATTCGAGACTAGGAAGTTTTATGAAAATTGTATTAAGAAACTTATCGATTAAAGATCTTTTGAATTTCCTTTGTACTTTTTCTGATTAATAAAATTCAGTTAGTATGCATTACTTCGACTTAAAATGCACTCTTAAATCTCAAATTAAAAATAGTTATGAAATAGCATAAAATCATAAATATTGGATTAACAAATGTGAAACCAAATTAGAAAAACCTAAACAACGAAATGATTCACAACGAATCTTCCAATTAACTCAAAATTTGTATATAATCAAACATGTCCAATATAATAATCGACAAAATTTAAAACATGATCTTAAAGATATTTCTAGATTAATCTGTTAATACGAATCATGCATCGTTCTCGTTTACTGGCTATTTCCATTTTTTATAATTTACCAATTGTGCTTTTTATTTCTATTATTTCTATCCTTTATGCTTTAACAATTATGCTATTTATTTTAGTTACTTTCTTTACTTATTATCCCAATCGATATATGCTTTTTATTGGATCAGTTTTTAGATAAGGATTTACTAATAGACTATTACATCATTTATATCGAGACTGGATATCTATACAACCCTGTTGGGACCCGATCTCGGAATTGGATCCCAATCGAAAAACGGAACGAAAGTCGTCGAAACCAAAGCAAATTCCAATCGGATAAATCGAATCCGAAGATGAATCGAAAATAAAATGTAGAATTCGAAGCAATTCGAATAATAAAATGTGGAATCAAAAGATAGAGCAGATCAAAAGGCGAATACAACGAAAGCAAATCGGATATCAAAGCGAATACACATCGGAATCGAATACAAAAACGAATCGAAGAGAATCATAAGCGAAAAACAAATCGTATTATTAAATCAAAGAAGCGGTTCAATCGAAGCGAAACAAATGTCCGACATCAGGTAACGAAAATTCTTGCGTTGGAAACTTTAGACATTACCAATCTAATCCGGTAAAAAAAATTCTTTATTTATTAGTCAAACTCATACAAGGCAATCGTATGTCCCCCTTTTCTAAGACATTTTTCCTCAATCAAATTCTTAAATCATACAAACTTCTTATATAAACAAACAAATCCCAAAATTCATCCTTATACCAATTTTATCAAAATTTCAGTAGCATAACGGCTGCATTTTTAAAAACTCAAACCTGCAAAGGGTTTTAAAACGCACTTCTATATATACCAGCTCAATAAAAACATACGACTCCTCGGACCTCCCGTCTGGAAATCCACTCTCAAATCCAAAACACATTATTTAAATCCAATTCATATTCATACTCATATGCAATTTCATAACTCAAACAAACCCAAA
>JANJEY010000004.1:48236048-48259791 GCA_024703695.1 Erythroxylum cataractarum | reverse complement strand
AAAACAAACTTAGAGCTAAATCTTCAAAAAGATGTGTTCCCCAAAAGCTGCCTTCATTTTGCATCTTCTATCATTTGTTGTCCTTCTTAAAACAGTTCTTGGAGATAACCAAGTACAACTTGCCCACAAATGTTCCAGGGTCAAGTTCTGCGTCAAAGGCCACTTCCCATCTAATTTGCAAGAGCTGATTGCTTCTTTATCAAAATCTACCCCTCCTGTTGGTTTTGCACGAGATTCGATTGGCGAAGAATCCGACCAAGTACACGGTCTTGCACTTTGTCGAGGTGATGTCAATCAACTTGAGTGCAAAACCTATGTTCAGAAAGCAGCTGAGGAGATTTATATTCTCTGTCATTCTAAGAAAGTAGGGGTTATGTGGTATGATCACTGCATGTTGAAGTACTCCAACAAAGACTTTTTGAGCAAAGTTGACATGCAAAACAAATTCCATGTATGCGATGAGGTCTATTCACAATCAGAAAAGCTAAAAAAAAGATCTTTCAGCAGCTTGTCGAAAGTACCTACTTGGATCCTAAACTGTACGCAAAAGCTGATACCCAAGAAGGAATGACACCCGGCTCCAAGCTCTATGGTATGGTTCAGTGCACAGGGGATCTCTCTGGTCCTAACTGCAAGAAATGCTTGAAAACAGCAAACCAAAGGTTCGAAACCTATTGCGGGCACAGAAAGAATGGAATGTTTTATACCGGAAGCTGCTACATGAGATACGAGACCAACCATACTATTTAGAGCAAAATGGAAAATGAAAAAATATGCTAAGATACTCTCCTAGAGTGTTTTGTTGCTGATAAGCCACATCTTTTAGTTATCCAAGTATGTCAAATAAATAGCGATTTTACTATACCAATGAGATCTCGATAAAATCAACAATAATATAATTTCGTTTACTATACAATTAAACTTCTTATCACTTCATTGATTACTGTTTTGTGAGATATGTCTTGAATTTTGATAGAGAGTGCAATCATAGCAGTAAATTGGTATTGCACAAGAACATTGTTGAAATAATAGTAATCCTAATATATATATATACCTCTCTTAAGGCACGATGGTATATTCAACTATGTACTACTACCTCTTAATATGTAATTCAATCTAATCAAACTCATTATGAATAAATTTATTTAGTTATCACAATAGTCTAGGATATCCATATCTTTAGATCTACTGTGTTTACTCTCCTAATGGATAGATTATACTTCACCTCTTGGTCATTTATACAATCCTTAAGATTAAATCTTTGTCAATTAATTATAAATCTAATAACTAAGATCAAAGAGAATAAATTTAACTAAATGATATTTAATCCCATATTGATAATTAAAATATACATCACAAACTACATGGCTAACCCTAACTATAGAATTAGTTCCAAAACATCAATAAAACAAAACTAAAATAAATAATCTCAACATAAAATAAAGAAGAGAAAGAAAAACTAGAAGTCATGATTCTCCTCCAATTTTACTATAAATCCCTCCTTGATATTAATAAACCCTAAAATAACAAATTAATAACAAAGGAAGTTGTTAATGTTCTTGAAAATTTTGAATTGAACATGTTTATATGATTTGGCCATAACTTCTTCTATGATTGTCCAATTGAGATGATGTTTGGTTTGAATTAATCTAGAGGTGATTGGCTATATTTCTTGTGAAGGAAGTGATGTACAATATTGGCTTGAAGAGTTCCAGATTTTGACTTGAATGTGGCGTTGTGTGTAGGGATGAACAATAATTCAAGAATGGCATATTTGTGACATGAAAATTTTGAAATTTTTCTGGGTTGATTTAGGCATATTTTGCTAGATTGGTCTTCATGATAGTTGTAGCGTTTCTAGTTAACTTTCTATCGCAACTAAGTATGACATTTTTCGATATTGATATTGAAAGTTATGATCTGTTGACTTTAGGATGTTAATCCAAAGATTTATGTGCTTTGTTTGTGAAAATGTCTCTAAGTGTAGGTTTTGTGGATACTGTGCTTTGATGCCAATTCTGGACTGTTATGGTTTGAACTGGCTCAAGTGGCCTTATTGAAATTTGGAGAGGAATGTCGTAGCTTTTTATTGACGTATAATACGCTATCTTTGGATGTAGGAAGTGAAAGTTGTGAATGTTTAAAGTATGGATATGGTTTAGGTGATGTTTAATAGGGCAGAAACTTTGATTGAAAATTTGGCCTAGTTAGAGGTAAAATTGGCTTCTAAGTTCTTCATGAGACGTGTAGAATGTGTTCTGATCTTTCCATTGATATAAAGCATGGAATTTTTGGACAATAGGATAAGAAGTTGTGATTTTTAGAAATTGGGATACTGTTTTGGATAACACTTATTTGGTAGTAACTTTGATTGGGATTTAGACCCTTATTGAGTTGGAATTTGTCTTTGAGTCCTTCATGGGAATTGTAGAGTTTTCTGTTCTCTTTATATTGATACCAAATTGGTCAAATTTGGACTTCTAAGAAAGTTATGCATTTTGGAAGAAGAGGGAAAAATAGGTGGGAAAAAATGTGTTTATAAAGAGGACTGCAGCGTCGCGAGGCAACGACCCGATTCGATGCAGGTCCTACCCGATCCGGCCCAACCCAAACCCTCTTCCTTTCTTTTGTGTATAACTTTTTCATCCGACCTCTGATTGACTTGATTTTTGAAGCGTCGAATTCCTAAGACATTGGGCTACCTCTCCATGAGAATTTGTGATTTTTTTTAGAAAAAAATTGAAAGTGATGGATTGAATCAAAGTAAAAGGATCGATAGAATTGATTATTTTTCGAGACATACTTCAGTGTTTTAGCAATTATTGAACCTATAGAGATCCGAATTGGGTAATTTTAGTGTCTATGGATTTCTAAAGCATCGAGGAATTTTTGTTCTAAGGAGGGGTTGCCTAGGTTACCCTATGTGGACTGGCTCATTGATCGGGAGCAGTAGACCTGAAGGTATGATTTTAGAAAATTTTAACTAAGCATAAATCGTGAGTTTAATGATTTTTAGTGCGGTTTAAACCTAGGATTTAGTGAGTTTGCATATGGGAATGAGTTTGTGATGAAGTTTAGGGAATGATACAGGGATTGTCATGAACATGCATCGTACGTATATGTGCATAAATGAATGATTATAATTTGTGCAAAATTATTAATATGTGTGCAACGTATTGGATAAATGGGTTATGCAGGTTAAAAGTCCGCAGTCAGGCGTTTCCAGAATTTGGAAGCAAATGCTAATCTAGAGCGTACAGTGAGTAGACCGAGATGGTCTCATTTCACCCTTTGTTCTATTTTGTTTCATTTTGTATAAATTGATTGCTAGATGTGATTGATTATATTGGGTTCCGGACAGGAGGTCTGATGATTGTGATACTGAGTTGTGTTATAAAAGTGTTACTTGTATGTGAATTTGAGACCTACGTGCCTATGATGTGATTACTTGTGACATATGTGTTGATTGTGATATATATACTGATTGATTGTGGCATATGGAATTCATACAGGAATGCATAATCAGATAATGACAGTTGTGACCGGAGTTGCCGCCGATCAGAGCTTTAAGCTCAACGAGTGTATTTGAGTCTCAAGCTCAACAGTGATTTAGAGGCTCAGGCTCAATATTTAATGAGCCCTATATGGGACAATTCAGGCACTCAGTCACAACATCGTAATAATTGAAAAAGTGTCACATGAGCATTTCATATTCATTTGATTAAATATGTTTGATTGAGTGAACTGCAAAATGTCTTGTGCTTATATGCAACATATGATTGATGCATTTTATTGCATAAGTGTATGATAGATAACGACTGTTGTGACCGAAATCGCCATCGATCAAAGCTTTAAGCTTAACGAGTGAAAATGAGCTTCGAGCTCATAAGTGATTCAAAGCCTCAGGCTCAACATATAATGATCCATGTATCTTCCAAACGGATAAGGGACAGTTATTAATGAGCCCTACATGGGACAATTTAGGCACTCGGTCACAGCAAAATAATAAATAAAAAGTGAGTCTCATGTGCATTGCATAGGCATAATAGGAATGATTAAGTGCATTGAATATGAATAATGTGAATAATGTGGATGTGCAATACTGTAAACGTGTGAATGTGCAATACTATGAAATTGAATATTGTGTTGAGTGCCTGGGTGAGCCATTGATGATGGTCACTCACTGAGTTCATAAAACTCACCCAAAATTTGCAATTATTTTTCAGGACCCAGAAGAATACCCCGTTAGGCAACGGGCGTATAACAACCGCATGTGAGTGAGAGAAGAGGTCGAGATCAATTCGCGTCTACATTAGTGTCTGATAAATTCTGTAGAAAATTGTATTTTCTGAATTTTGTACAAATGATTAGGTCAATTTGTAAAGTCAACGGACTGAATTAATTTGTATTTATGAAAAAGGCCCCCCCGTGGTCATTGTATTTACCGGTGATTGTGTATGTTAATTGATGCCTGCATAGTGTATGTTTTTTAAAAGTGTATATTTGCATTTTCAAAAGAAAAATTTATACTGAGTTTTGACTGAGTGATGTAACACGCTACCCTCGCAGGGTACGAACTCAGATATCACCATCGATGTCGGGTTCGGGTCATGTGGGAGTGGGGTGTTACAATACAAAAGATACTTGAATGATAATTGCTCAAAATGCAATTACAACCCAAAACAAAACAAAACATGAAATTTCGGAGTGATGCCTTGACTCCCTTTCACTCGATCTCTTGCTCATCACCTAAAGATAGGACCGAGGGGTGAGCTTAAAGCTTGTGGGTAATAGTTTTATAATCGGTAACAAGCGAAAACCATTGAAAAACTCATATTGAATCATGAAACACATATTTCCCAATTCTCAATTTATCAAACAATTTATAAGCAACCTGAATCATATAAACTTGTCAACACATAAGCACATCAAAATAGTTTGGGTGGTCTATAAATAGAACGATCTAACACTTTCCAACAAAAATGGTCTTGTGTAGTCATGAATAGAACGAACTAACAGAATCCCACATAGTGGTTTTTGCATAGTCGTAAACATAAGGGAGCCCATAAAGGAGCTCCATGCTACTAGCAGGCAGGCAGAAGAAGCCTTTAGTCAAAGTCCACTTGATATACATACTAGACCAAACTAAACCCACATAGCATGTATTTCATAACTTTTAAACTTATTGTCCAAAATGACACTTTTTTCGAAAAGTGATTTCATAAACATAGTTTTTTTTTCAAAAATCATTTTTGTATTTTTTTCATAAATCATCGATACAATATTCACATACCAAACACATAGCACTTTCTTAAGCATTTTAAGAGCAATAAATGCACATTTATAATACAATTAAAAACATTTAACTTTTTTTATTTAAAAGAATCATTAATGGCCCATTACTTAATTATAAAAATGTAGCCCACCTTGAATTCCTTGCTTAAAGGCTTGCTCAAAAATGCCTCTCCTCATGCTTCTCTTGCCTCTCTTGATTCTCTTAACATTGACAAAATTCCAAATTCAATAGTGTTGCAAAATTGAAAACCCACAAAGCATATTCAATAAAATTGATCCTAAAATACATAAACCCATGCATTTTCTAAACTCCATGGACTAAAACCCTTCCAAAAATTCAAAAAATTCAAAATGGGCTTACCTTGATTCTTCACCAAATGAAGAGTTTCTTGACTCTAATGAAAGCTCTTCTCTTCCTTTACCTTTTTCTCTTCTTGAACAACCTTAAAATTCCTCTGGAAAACTAAGAAATGATGTAAACCCTAGCTTGGTTTTTTCTTCTTTTCTCTCCTCTCTTCTTTTTCTTGCTTCTCTCTTCTCTCTTCTTCACACTCACGTTTTTGGCTTCTTCAATTGCAAGACACCCTTGTATCTTCCCTTAATACCCTTAATGAACATAAAATGTCCACTTTGCCCCTTTTCTCATGCCTTATGTCTTAAAATGCTTTAGTGAAAGCCAAAATTGCCCCTATGCATATACATTCTTACAATTTTATTTAACTAACCCATGCAATAAAATCCTACTAACATTGACATGTTAATTTACTCTAAAAAAATTTAATCCATTAAAACCTTATAATTAATTTTAAATCATACTTATTCATCAAGAAAAAAGTTTCGGGGGCCAACATTGGAGGCTCAAGCGGAGGCTCGTTTACTTATGTTTTCTCATGCAAATCTCTTGTCTCCAGCTATTGGAGATCCCATTTTCGTATAAACTCAAGATATGCTTATTGGGCTCTATGTATTAACAAGTAGGAATCGTCAAGGTATTTAAGCAACTAGGTATAATCTAGGTAATCGCAGAAATCATCAAGATGAAAGAATTGATGATTATAATGATAAGTATACGAAAGAACCCTTTTTTGTAATTCCTATGATGTAATTAGAACGTATCGACATAAAAGAATCTATTCAGATAGTCTTTTGTGACTTCAGTGACAACTGGATCAACGCATTGTTACTTTAAGAGAAGTTCACTATGAATCTTTAGGTACCTATCATGAGATTTATGGACACTATCTAATAGTAAGGAGTATATTAAAAAAAAAAGAAATTTGATGTATACCTTTAAATTTCAGAAAATTCTCAAATTTCACAAAAAATTTTAAATCACTACTTATACACACCAACACCATTTTTAAGACACATAATTCGCAATTCATATTAAAACAATTATTTATATCCTGGAATAAGTCAAATGAGTGCATGAACAGTCATTACAATGTAAGCAATTATCAAATTCACATGTATGAATGCTATATTATGCATGAATATGAAATGCATTTTTCTAATCTCTCATTGATATTTCTCATTTACGGAAATATAGGGTTATAACCCTTAGTATGGAAATGAGATGTTACATGCTAACCCTTCATAAGGCCTTTTGGGAGGCTCAATGGTATCAGAGCCCTAGGTTACGGCCTAGTGACTTGCTCTACATTGTGAGTTTGATTCCCTTATTGTTAACGGGAGTCGCTCATAGGTTACTCTGCCAGAGTTGGCAAACAAAGCATGGTGGAATAAGTAAGGTTCGAAGTACTTCCCTAGCATGACCATAATAATATTGGTTGCCATTGATGTCTTTTAGAAGCATAGCACCCCAATAATTGTCACTAGCATCTGTTTGTAGTATGCATTGTCCTTTGTCAAGAATCTTTGAAGATGGAGCATCTTGGCTTTTTTTTTTAGTGCTGGACAGCTCTGGTTTGTTCCAATGTCAAGGATGGTGGATTCTTTTTCAATAGCTTGGATAAATATCTGCCACGTGTGGTATTAACTCACGGATGTAATTAACAATTCAGAGGAATTATTGTATTTGTTTTATAGTGAGATGTTTGTTAGAAAAGTGTAACAACTCTTGTGCAATATGTGGACCAAGTGGTAGAATCCATCTTTGAAATGCATACCTAGAAATTCAATTTCTTTACTGCCAATGATGCTTTTTGAGGATGAAAGCATGATGTCATGTTGTTTAGTAAGATCCAAAAATTGTTGCAGTAAGACCTGATGTTCCTTATGGGTCTTTAAGAGAAGGAGAATGTCATCGATGTAAATGATTGCACTGTAGAGGATAGACTCATAGATCTTGGTCATTAATCTTTACAACAGTGATGGGGCGACTTTAAGCCTAAATGGCATAATATTCCATGGTACTATGCATTAGGAATGCAAAATGCGTTCTTGTATCTCTCAATTAGGTGAATACCCAGTTGACAAAATCTTGCTTTAAGATCAAACTTGGAAAAGATAATATTTTCTTTTAGAAATAGTACTTGAGTATTGATTTTTGGAAGAGGAAACTTGTCATCTTATAGGAATGCATTCAGAGGGTTGTACTCAATTACTAATCTCTTTTTTTTTCGTGCTTTTGCTCTGAACGTTTGTTGACATAAAATGCATGGCAAGCCCAATCTGATTTTATGGGCTCAATCAACCCTTGCTTTAGAAGAATAGCGCACTCATTTTATGCAAACTTTAGATCATCAGGGTTCATCCCTGGATGTGTGGCTTCGTGGGATTGATATCCTCATTCTTTTTTAAAGGTAGACTTATGAAAAAGTTAACATTTTTCATATAGGATATAGGTGAGAAAACTATGCATGTGATTCAGGACAATATTCCAACAATTTTATCTCTTAGGATGCATATGGTGTAGGAACTTGAGAAAGTTAAAACACATTTTTGATGTCAAAATAAGGACTGAAAAATGATCGACACCTGAGGCCTATAGATAGGATCTGTAAAGGTGAGGCTTTACTATATACATCCATACTAATAAGAATATATGGGCCAGGTAGATTGCTTCCAAGCACTTTAGTCCAAACTATACGTTATGGAAAGAATTGTATCCCGATCTTTCTCTTTGTAATAAGCCCTATTTTGAATGAATTGCCATCTGCAGCCGTAAAATACTCATAATGTGAGATCCAAGCTTCAGAGAGTAAAACTTTGGGCTTCATGATCGTACGGCTGAATCTAGTATCCATAAACCCAATAGCTTTAATGAGTTTATCATATTTATCTTGTCTAAAGAGTTAGATCTGAACATATGGTCGTTGAACTAGAGTACGATCTAACTTCATACAGGTATGCTCTAGCATGTATAGTGAATCATCCTCTAAAGAAGTAGGAGTCAGAGCGTTCTTCATCTTCAAAGGTTGTGATAGAAATAGCAAACTTTGTGTCCTCATCTTCATGAGATTATTCTTCGATCAGATCTTTAAAGTTATTGGAAGAATGAATAGGCAAAATTGATTGCATCTGCTTCAATAACTTGACATCCTTCTTTGTTTTGTAAGGACAAGTCCGTGCAAAGTGTCCTAGTTGTCCACAAAGAAAACAATGATTAGTTTTTCTAATAATGTGAGGACTTTTTGAAGAATCAAATCATCCTTCTCTTCTTGCCATTTTTTCTCACATATGTTTTTCTGAAAGGCTTGTAGCCTTCCATTTGTCTGCAGAACTTTCTTCTATGATAAGCTTGTCGAAAATAAGCTTTCTTCTTATTGTGACAATCACAAGTCTTATGTTCTTTGCACTTGATTTGAAGAGAAGGCTTCTTGCAAGCCTGTTTGAGAATTGGACCACCCTTAATGGTGCTCTTGAATAAGGTATGCTGATCACATAACATATCAAGAGAGGCTAAAGCAATCTATTAAATTTCTTCAAAAGATATATTAGTCATATCTTGCTGTAAAGAAACAACAGTCCTTGTAACTCCTGTTGTAGTTGATTTGGAAGGGATGAGATGAAGGTATATCGAAGATAAACATCATTCCAACCATTAAGAAGATAGTACCTTTCCGTCATTCGTTGATAATGCTTTTGTAGATCATGTTTGTCAAGTGAACAACATTTCATTGCAAAATATTCTTGACGGATCTGCATGTTAATAAGCTAAAAGTCACCAATAAATTCCTTATGAATTATTCAAAGAAGAGCTTCGGCTGTAGTGACTTGGATATACTAAAGTCTGTGACAGTTGCTAATACTTTGCCACCATTCTCACAAAGTACCTATGAAATGAGATGTAAACTCAGACAAAATATCATTTAATGGATTATTTGGTCGAGTCATTTGTAGATCTATCTATGCACCAAATTCATGCAAGCAATCTCTCCATTTCTTTGGGGGAAGATCGTCAAAAGTAAACCAAGGTCCTAAAGTAGGCTTAGTTTGTGCAGCTAGTTGAGCTTGTGGTGCTGGTTCAGGTCTGAAAAGCTCAGTAACTGTTAATTCTGCTTCACTTATTTTGGTTCAACTTTAGTAGGTTTAGGCATAGTCATCAGAACTTGTGATAATTCTGATAGATCAGCTAGCTGGGCTGAAGAATCAGAAGATGATTTAGATGATGACTTAGAGATTATTGCAGAGACTTCAGATGTTAGGACAGAGGCTTCAGAGTAAGCTTCTGTATTATCTGATTGAGTAGATGAATCTTCTACAGTAAGTGTAGGTGCAAGAGTTGCGATGAACTCTGTCTAAGTGCTTTGTCCTTCCTAGTAGATGAGGTGGAGGGTTGAACCTTTGATGGAGAAGTACGAGGCATATGGATTTGTAACGGTTTACTCCATTGATTAACTAGTTTAGTTTTAGTGAACGAAGGTGATGACTCAGGAACTGGTTCTGGCTTTGGCTTTGGCTTTGGCTTTGGCTTTGACTTTGATTTCTTAAATTTAACTTGAGTTGCCTGAGGATGAATATACTGTGTAATCAAAGGATAGTTAAACTTGAAGACCTTTGAATAGTCAGCTTCTTCTGGATACGTTTGATACATAGGAGACGTGTATACTAGCTGTATATTTGGAAATACTAAAGAGGATGAGCCATATACAATTTTAGATCGTGCAGATTGCATATCAACTTTTATTTGTTGCACAATTCATTGTATCTTCTTGACTTCTCTAACTTTTGCGCCAAAGTCAGGGCTAATATAATGTGTAGCAATGTGATTAGTATCAAATTGTTGAATTTGAGCTTTGTAGGACTGATACAATTGTTGGATCTGCTTAAAGACGACGTAGATTTTATATTGCATAGCATGAGTCTGTTTACTGATTTCATCTAGCTTAGAATCAATTCTTCGAAGAACTTTGTTCTATACTACTGCATTTGATATTTGTCAGTTAAGTACTTCATCAGAAGTATTTGAGACAAGTATTTCTTGTGAAGTGATTCATATGGCTCGAATATAAGAGCTAGAGATAATCCTAGTTGTTTCATCAGTACTCTTGTATAAAGAAGGAAAGTCTTCCTCATATGGCTTACCATCATATAAGATATAGGAGTAAGAGTCGTAACAAGAATTGTTAGCTTAGATTTACAAGTAGAAGATTTCAACATCTCACGAAGAGATCAGAGTTTTTCTATTTATAGATCAGTAGATTTGCTGAAATTATCTGGATTTGGATCATCCTTGTGTGGATGATACTATTGAGAAGGCATGAGATTTTGGGTTTTTCTTCTACCATCTCCTTTTGACATACTGTTCATCATCATCATTATTATCTTACTTAAAATTAAGACAAATTTTATAGTCGAGTTTGCACATAAATGGGTTGACATTGTATACAAAATATTCACGAAAATGATTAACACGAACTGAATATCAATTAAATTTAAAATAATGAATAAAAGGATATCCGGTCCAGTCCGACCATCGTAAAACTCCAAAAAGAAAATAAAAACACAAGAAAGCAGCGCCTTGTTGCAGCAGATTCAACGTCAAAATCTCGTCTCCTTCTCGCTTTACTATATGGCGTTCGCCCACACTATCTTGTCTTCTTCTTCTTCTTCGTCACTGGCTCTTCGAATGCGTTATCGATCATCCAGATTCATTTCTCCTCATGAATCGTCACTGTTTTTCCCTCCCGTTCCTTCCAACTTCAGCGCCCTCCCCTGCAAAATGTAAGCTTATCAGCTTTTCCTCTCCATTTTATACTCTCTCTCTCTCTCTCACTCTCTCTTTTATAATTTCAATGCACTTTTCTGTTTGGTTACTGAGTAAATTTAAGTAGAGAAGCACAATCCTACTTTATCTTCCCTTTTCTGCATAACGATCCATTCTTTCACGAAATCGTTAATTTTAGTTTCTAAAATTCTTTAGGTGGTTAAAACGACACTATTATTTTCTTATGTATGTATTAATTTTGAATTTCAAATTTTGTAGAAGATAAAATCATCATATTTGATGTATATTAGGAGATTTAAGATCAAGATGAAATCACCTTTCCTTTTCTTTTATAAAATTCCACCAGTGGATGTATGCTTAATTCGTCCTATATTCTAATCCTCACTACTGATGAATGGTTATGCAGGAACATTTCGTGTGCTTCCACCAATAATACTAATGCAGCAAGCGCCAGAGGTACTGATGCAGCAAGTTCCACTTCATTGGTCAGTTGCATGTTTCTTGTACTCGGCTTTTCTAAGTATTTTTATATGTTTGAAATCAGATAAAAGATTTCAGATTCTTGTAGCTTATGGGCATGGACAAATTATATTCTCTTGCAACCCGATTATAACCACTTGCTGTAGAGGATTATCATAACTTGTTTTATTGAGGCCTGTAACTTTCTAAAAAATTTACAAGGCAATAGTAATTGCAGACATCTGAAAATGAAGCTGATTATGTTCCTATGCCCATAGTACTGATAGATCAAGATTCAGATTCTGATGCAACAATTGTACAACTCAGCTTTGGAGATCGGCTTGGAGCTCTAATTGATACGGTGACGTAGCTTTGGCCTACTCATTCCTCTTGCTGTTTCCTCAGTTTCCAGTATAAGTATCAGAATAAAAGAGGAACATTGCATTCATAGAAAATGGTTGGCTATACCCACAGGCCCAGACCTCAAACTAACGTCATTACATGGTTGATCTGATAACTGACCACTACATTAGGGTGATATAATGGTGTAATACGCAAGATTATTCATCTGTGAAATTTAGTGTCCATGGGAAATAAAGATTCTTACTTCAAGTTAGGAAGTTCTGCCTAAGGCATAATTTCTGCACGATAATGACTGAGTTTTATTCTAAATTAGGTTACTCTTCTGTTTTAGAGGGTGTTTAGAGAGATATCACCTGATATGCTCGTATTTCCACACACATGCATGAAATAGTCAATTCTTAATGCTTAAACCAGTGCATTTGGCTCATTTTTGTAACTTGATATGTGGTTTTTTATCACTGTTCCTTGGGAATAGTCTTGCTTCTTGTTAAAATATTATTATGTGAACTTTGAAGCCATGTCTTGCGGATATGAATCATTTTTCCATGGTTGCAACTCAGTTATCTGTGACTTTCTTGGTCAATCATGTTGCAGATGAATGCATTGAAAGTTTTGGGATTGGATGTGGCCAAGGGAACTGTTCTTACAGAAGGATTAGTTAAACAAACAAAACTCTTTATTTCACGATTGTGAGTCTTATCTCAATCATAGTATGTTTTTGGCATTTACTAGTAGAGAACACCATGTAGATTTTGCTAGCTGGTCTCCTGCAAGTTTTCACTGCTTTGATCTCTTAAAGTTTTAAGACTCAAGCTTTTATCGTTGTCTAGTTTCTTGTATATGCAGGCACTGTTCTCTCAATCTCATATCTTCATAAAAGTGAAAGACAACAACTACTAGTTGCATCTACCATACTCACACACATGCGGTTCATTCACGTCTATATGCTATTTGTGTATCTCTGTTTATGGGTTGCCCTCCAGCTTAACAGTTGGGCATTATTTTAAAGAATATATTTTTGTATAACATAAACATTGTAGGAAAATTCATTGTTCAACATGCTACTTTCTAAAAATAAGCTTTTGAAGTGGTCTATGGAAAGATATTTCAAAAGTGTTGTAGCACTTGCATCAAAATACTTTTCAAAAGAAAAAAAGTAAAGGTTGTGCTGCTTGTATATTAACTTGTTATATGTTATAATTGTCACGGTACCAACAGTCTAGTACATATCCGAAGTTTTGATTTCCTGTTGCTAAAATCTGTTCAAATTAAATTGGCATTGAAATGTGAGATAACTATTGAATTATGTGATTTTGTAATACTGGATGGTTCTTGAGAATTGGCATGGCTAACTTTGTCTTTGGTTTCTTTGTTTTCTACATAACATGCATGTCTGCATTTGCATCAAATGGAAGAATTACCAGTAAGGGAATTTGTGTCTTTCCTGCATGTCTTAGCTTTAGACATTGGTTTTGTTTATGCTAGAGACACTGGACGCAAGGTTGAAGATCCTGATCTGTTGGAGAGAATCCGGCTTACCATCATTAATAACCTTTTGAAGTACCATCCGGTATGTCTGCTCATATTAGTTTTAGAAATTTGTCATTTAATTCCCCACCCCTTTCTTTATGCTTCTTGGATCGTTCTTTTGTTCATTCGTTGTGAGTGGATCCAGGAGAATTTTCTTTTTCTGACTTTCTGTACATGTTCTAAAGGAGTAAATGTCTACTTTTTCGATGCTAGGAATCTAGTGAGAAACTTGCAATGGGCGAGGCTTTTGGAATAAAGGCTCCAGAGAAAAAGGTGAATTTAAAGTTCCTTAGTTTGATGAATTTCATCTTGTAGCTGGTTCATTTGCGCAGATTTATTTATCACATTCAATTGTCATGTAATTTGAGTTAAAGTCCCTGCATAATGGTGAGGTTCAGTGCACCACTATGCTTACAAGTTCTGGGTCTGCATCTTCCATTTTTTATTTATCTTTTCTGGTAGAGTTTGGCTGCCTTCTCCTTTGTAATTGTTTCCATGAAGAAAGGAGTAATTAAGATACATGGAGTGACTTTATGAAAAGAAGAACAATATACCAAGCATGCATCTAAACAAGCTCTACATTTTTGGAATTAATCTTTTTCCTTGTGGAATTGTTTCACTTGCATGATGAAAATTTCAAAGTTGAACGATCAATCAGATATCTTGAAGTTGATGTCTTTAAAATATCAAGAGAGTTTAATAGTTTCGGAGTCTTTTGTAAGGAGCTGTTTAGTTGAAATGTTAATGGCAATTGATAGTTGAAATGAGGAAGACAGAATGATGACTTCTGAAAAGGACGTATTGCATAAAATTAAGTGTCAAATATTTGTTGAAACCTTTCTTTGCACCCCATAATTGTTATGAGGGAGCATATATTAGAAAGCTGGTAAATTTCTTCTTCTTTCCTCTATTTTCTCGATAATAAAGCAAAATTTATTGGGTTTTGAGATTATTTTTGGTTCACTCAGTTGTATTTCCTTACCCATTCTCAGTATACTGATTTCAACACTCAGATGATCTTACTATCATAACATTGCCTACTGTCACTGAATGTTAAGTAAGCAGTAAAATGGATTTGAAGAACTGTACCTTCTTCAAAGTATTGCCAACAATGGGATAGAGACAGATGATCTTGATTCTTTTGGTTTAAGTAAGTGTATTCTATAACATCGATTTCAGGTTGGGAGATGAATATGTTGTGGTCTCAAAAAATTACATGCTGTATTGATTTACTTGTTTATCATATGACTGCTGCATTTCTGCTTACATTTTGTGCTTAATTGCATCAAACAAAATTATGTTTGGTTTCTGGATATTTTGAAGTTTGAACCATGGTTCACATGCTCATCAGCCGTCAAACCCAGTTACCCTGGTGCAGAGATTTTTAAATGTTTGACATCTTTCTCTTACTATAACTCAAATAGTATATTTTTAATTCTGACTTTTGCTTCATTGTAGCTTGATGTTGACATCGCAACTCATATACATGTGAAAGAAGATGGACCCAAGAGGAGGTTGGTATCTCTGCAGAATTCTAATTTTTCATAAAAGTATGCTGTTTCAATTTTCCATTCCTTTATTAGGTTGGTATAATCAATAGCTAAATGTTGTGTTTTATCAGCTTGCTTTACATTGAAACGGCAGATCGCCCTGGATTACTTGTAGAAATCATTAAAATTCTTGCTGACATCAATGTTGATGTTGAATCAGCAGAGATTGATACAGAGGTCTCTTTCTCTCTCTCTCTCTCTTTCTGTCCCTTGCTTACTCTCCACTGAAAATAGGCACACACTTCTGAGACAATTATTCATTTTCCCAGCTTTTTTTCTACAGAGCCTCTGCTGATTATAACCTCTGTCTTATAAAACAGGGCTTGATAGCGAAAGACAAGTTTCATGTGAGCTACAGAGGTGCAGCACTGAACAATTCATTGTCTCAGGTAATTGATTAGGTGTTTTGTTAAGTTGTTTGATAATCTGTTACTGCTTTGCCTTTAGTTAATGATCTGTTCCCTTTTGGGTTGCAAGAATGTGCTATTGTCAGAAAACAGAATATATCTAAAAGTCTGAGCAGTCTTTTACGTTCCAGCTAAGGTTTCCTGCTGTTTGTGTAAGAACTTAACTGTATACAGATTCATATGAAAGTAACATCCTCAGTATGCTGAAAATCATAATTTTGACATATCTGAAATTTGAATGTCTAATAGCAAAATTTGGAAAGAATTCTATTAATTGAAAAGTTTTTAAAAAAAGTGACCAAAAAACTGTGAATGAGTTTAATTGTTCTCTAATTATAAAATATGTGAATATAGAAAAATTCAAACGTCAAACTTCTTTCAATAGAATCTATACATGAGAAAAGAAGGTATTTTGGTAAACCAAACTAAAACTACGAATAATAAATTAAGTTTCTTTTTTATGATTTCTCCATTTCCTTTCTTCCTCATAAAATCTTTTTGGTCTTCACTGATTACATGGTCAAGACTTGGCGGTCCAAGCATGTTTAAGGTTGTTGCTGATAGCTTACTTGCTAATGGGACTAATATAACAAAACAAAAAAATGTTAGCTCTGTCGTATTTTGACATGAAAAATTATACTGCAGCCACTGATATAAAAGAGGTATACCCATACTCTTATCTTTCCTTTTCATCAACTTGAAATTCCGAGTCCCCCTATTTCACACCTTCCAATTTTATGTGAATGAAATGGCAAAATATCTCAAATAGATGTTCAACTGAGTGCTTTAAATGCTAATCAATTAATTAATTTGAAAACAAAATTATGATATTATTATTGTTAATTAACTAATTTGAGCATTAACAATGAATAGTACATTTTAAAAAAATCTTAGTGAATATCATGTGTAATTAATTTGAACCTTTGTACATGTATAAGTATGATTAGTTCTAAATGACATGCTTTTCAATAATTCTATGCGTTATGTTTTCTCAGTGATCTCTTTATTTCTCCTTTCATACACGAAAGATAGATAAAAGAGACACGCCTATACTATGGATTCCTGATCCCTTTTCTTTTTGTCAACTTGAAAATTCTGAGTCCCCTTGCTTGATGTTCTTCCAATTTTATGTAAATGAAAGGGTAAAATATGTGAAACAGATTTTAAAGTGGGTGTTTTAAATTTTGACCAATTAATTAATTTGGAAACGTAATTATGGTATATGAGATTATCTTTAGTTAGTTAATTAATTAATTAATTTGAGTCAAAATGATACCATATGCAAGTAATTTAAGTTTTTGTACATGTAAAGATGATTAGTTTAAGAATGGCATGCTTTTCAACAATCCTTTTTTTTTTCATGTTTTTTGTGATCTTTTCTTCTTTTCACCTTTCCTATAGGATAGATAAGTTTTGTGTTCTCCCTGCCTTTATGACTCCTCTCTCTTTTTGTGTTTTACTAACGTTGTTCGTTTCTTGGATCTGTAGGTGTTGTTGAACTGTCTGCGCTACTATCTTAGAAGGCCAGAAACGGATATTGATAGCTATTGATGCCTGGCTTGCCATGTTTTGGTTGTAAATCTATTGTAACTTTTCACTGTACTTAATAATCTGTGAGCTCTTGTTAAGGTCAAGTTGTATGTTACTGAATTCTCAGAGAGATTGTGCTGGGATCAGCTACCCGAGTTGTTTCTCGAACAACTTGCACTAATTTTCAAATTGCAATCCTGCAAAAAGGAACACATGTTATGGAATGAAGAATAAATGTAACGGTAGTGAATGAAAAATAGCTTGCCTTGAAACACGATTGAACTTAACCACTGCTAGGTTTGGTCCTCTGGGAGTTTACACTCCTGGATATGAATGAGATTTCTATTCTGCACGGTGGTAGAAGCTGTTAATTGTCTGTGCTAAGTCCAGGTGCATGAAAATAGTTGAATCCTTCTTTGTATCCAAACTAAGCTGCCTCTTATATATTTTGTCATTTGGAACAGATAGCGAACTGGTCCACGTCCACGTAAGTTAGTTTCAAATTATGACCAAAAATGAGGCAGGCAGGGTATTCAAATGTTACAAAAGTTGGGGGATCCATTTGAGATCCATCCACCTTGAGTTTGTAGAAATGTGATAGAACCAGGCCAGCTCAGAAATGAATTTACATATATAATAAATATAAATATATATACGTATATTTTGTTAATTGCGAGAGGGGCTGATAATCTCATGATGGGTTGTCAGCTAACCGAATCTGTTAGGAATAACAGATTCTTAGTATAAATAAGGTAGAGGCATGAGGAGAGAGGGAGCATCTTGAGTATATTGTGAGTGGAGTGAGCCTTAGGCGGGAGGTTGCTGGTCCTCGAAACCAGCCTATCTTGAGTTCGTTTTTACAGAAATCAATAGCAATATATACAATTTTCTTACCTATTTTTTCTGGAACTTATCAAAATGGTATAGAGTTCAGAAGAATGAAGAGAACATTTACTTTCTAATTGTATGTTCAAGTCCTAAAGTGTGAAGAACATAATGACACTCTGAAAATATCAATTACTTCTTATGATGTAGATATGCTAGTCATTTTTGTTGCTCCTTCAACTTACTCTCTGTGTATGATGACAACTAATATATATGTTTTATTTGCTTGTTAAGAATTGGATGTAAAGTAATATATAATGCAGTTCGATTGTTATAATATAGATTGACCAGGTGTAATGTAAGAAAGCAATATGTAATGTAGTTTGATTGTTATAATATAGATTGACTGGGTGTAAGTGTTTGGTAACTAGATCATCTAAAATGTACTTTAACACTCGGGATTCGATTTGTGCGCTAGACCATTGTCCAACATAATACACAATGAGTTGCTTCAAAGTTTGGAAGTCTGTATTTTGTTTGTAAATTGAGTTCGAACGTGGATTGCATACGTCAAGCCATATCATGTGATAATAAAATAAATCAATCTTCCAACAACCCTTCGGTATGAAAAAGGTTTATTAATATATAGTATATTATTCAACTAATCTTGTTATCAATACTTGAGAATTTGGTTGTTGGACATCTTTATGATATTTGGGAGTTACAATAACATATTTCAACAGTTTTTAACCATTTGTAAGCTTTCATTCATTGGTTGTTTATTTGTTAACAGTCCTTGAATATTAAAGTGAATAAGTAAGGTTCATTTAAGTTGTAAATACTAATTGGAGTTGGTTTTCTTATATTTAGGTGTTCCAAAAATCACTGAAGTTCCTCTTCATTTTCAAGAAAGATTATATAAGGATTCCTTTTTACAAAACATATATTATTATAAGAAAGTTCTTTTTTCACCTAATTGAAAGAAGAGATTAGTTGAATCTCAAGAGGGACATACTTAATAAGACTTTATGTGATTATTTCCTATCCATTTCTGTATAACATCCAAAGTCAATTGCATTTGTATAATATGAATTGCAATTTTTATAATATAAGAATCATATCTCTAGTTTTTATATTGCTTCTATACCTATGTGAGCAATAAGTAGATAAGAATGATTCCATTCATCAAGAAACTATCTTGAGTGAAACGTGATGGGAAATGAGCTAAACTTACTACATAATTTAGAAGTTGGTTTAATTGTAATTGCGTTGGTATAAAGTATTCTTTAGAGTTTTAGCTAAGTATGTGTTTAATTGATAAAAAAATATCTAAGACATTTAATGATTCTATTTGCTTTTCATTACACCAAGGATTGGTTGTCTAATTTAGTACACTTAGTGGTAATGTTAGGTATACTTAGACATTTTATTAGTAGAAATTAAAAAAAGGATTTGTTCATAATTCACTTAAAGAATGGGTAACCAAACATTTAAACTTATCATAACGAAAGCATATATGAATCAAAAAACTTGTTACAAAAGTTCATGCATCTAAATTGAAATAATAAACTTTCTAGATAATTTAAAATAACATTCATCTTTTAATGCTTACTTAAAATTTACTGCATTATCAATTATAACATGTAATATGACTAAAGTTTAGAATGTGCATTTAGAATTGTTTGTATTTAAAGACTAATTAATATTTTAATTATTTTTTAATCATCATCATCATTATTTTGATTGTTAAATGATTATCAAATGTACATACACATGTAAACTTCCATGAAAAACTTAATATAGTCGTATATATTGATTGTTCCTAATGGATGAGCAAATTCCTTGTTTGGAAAATTCTAATCTATTACTGGACAGTATACCAACAAAGACTTCTAATCTAGTACTAAGTGAAGAAATAAGTCATGTTGAAGGAGCAGGTTTATTGAGAAATAAAGTTTGGAAGATATTTAACAGAACTAGATCAATGGTTGAAATAGAGAAGGTCGAATCTAAATAATGTCACAAGATTTTGGCTGAAAGTTTAAAAAGTGAAATCTCTTATTTGAAGAGAAATATGGATTTGTCTAATAGAAAGAAGCTCATATTAGGAGGTTAAATATTTTGTGACCCCTAAGCTAATAATGAATTATTGGTACAACTTATAACAGTAATAAATCAAAGTTTTTGCTAGTTAAGATGATCATTAGTGATAATCAACCTCCATTCTTCATAGTTGATAGCCACACATTTAGGGTGTTGCTCACTTCACTCCAGTCGACCTTCAAGATCCTAACTTAAAATATCTTAAAGAAAGAAATTTTCAAGATAGACGAGGATCAAAAGAAAGAAATATTAAAAAATTTGAGTATTGAAGGATGGATTATCATCAGATTAGACATATGGACACTGGTACAACAAAAGGGTTATATAACGGTGATGACACACTATATTGACAATAATTGGACTCTACACAGTAAACTACTAAGGTAAGTTATATTCTTTAATATTGACTTCATTTATTTTTTGATTATGTTACGACTGAGATTTATTTATATTTTTAAATGATTATATGCCAGAACCATATACGAGCAAAAGGTCAACAACCGTATTAGTCAAGTTTTCAGTGGGTTGGAATATCGAGACTAAGCTATCTATTATAGCACTTGAAAACTATAACATAAATGATGCAATAATAAAAAAGTTAAAGAATAAGTTATAGGTTGGCAGCTTATTGGTTAGTGGGAGGCTATTACATATGCACTGTTTTGTGCTTATTCTAAATTTGATTGTGAAGAACAGGTTAAAGGTGATAAAATAAGTGGTAAATGCAATTTGGGACAGTGTAGTGTATTAGATTGCAACAATCAAAAAATTTGAAAGTTTTGAAGAAAGTACACAACAATTACGCATTTTGTATGCAGAAGTTGGTATTAGATTGTCATACCAAATAGAATTCAACCTTCAAGATGTTAGAGTTAACAACCTAGTATGTTGAAGTGTTCACTAGGCTAAGAGAAAGAGATTTTCACTATACTTGCCTGCCTGTAGAAGAGCAATGAGAGTTGGCTAAAGCACTCTTTGCAAAGTTAAAGATATTTTATATTACTTTTGAGTTGTTCTCATGAACAAAATATCCAACTTCGTATAGTTTCTTTAGCAATGTGTGTGAGATCAAGAAAGCTTTATCTAATTAGATATTTGATTCCAATAAGGTGATCTAGGTTATAGCAGAGCAGATGATGATGAAGCTCAATTCTTATTGGTAAATGGTATGATATATTGTAACAATTATTTATGTGTTAGACTTAAGATATAAGATGGAGGGGTTTCACTTTTATTAGGACATGTTGTATGGTGATCAGGTTCAAGAGCATGTTAATGTCATTAAACAATTTTGGAATGATTTATTTAATGATTATCAACTAAGATTCGACAAAAATCAAGATCGTAGTTTTAGTTTAGGTTTTGGTTCAGCTTCAGCTTCTTCTAAAAGTAGTGTGAAAACCTCATTTGCAAAATTCATGAAAGAAAAAAGGGTTATAACTTCTTACAATACAATAGAGTTAGATAAATATTTGATGACAGATTATAGATCGAAGTTGAAGGTGTAGAATTCGATGTATTAATATAATGGAATAACCATGGAAGTGATTTTCTGATTGGGGAAGCAATTACACAAGATCTATTAGCAATTTCATCTTCTTCTTTAGCTTTGGACTTTACTTTTTGTATTAGTTGTTGGATAATTAACCATCATCATGTTCGACTTTATCCTAGTACTGTGGAAGCCCATATATGTGGCCGAAGTTAGTTAAATGATGAAGATTTTGGGGGTAAACTATATTCTTTGTGATATATGATTTTTTCTTATATTCTTTAAGATATTTTTTTAATCTTATATTTTCCTTTTATATTAATACAAGTAATACTAGTCGTTCAATTAAAAAGTTTTTTAAAAAAATATTCGATGATGAAGGTATATTTAATTGTCCATTATTATTTGTATAATATTCATTTAATATAATTATTGCATTATAAGGTATAATTTATATATAATATTTCTATATCTAGATAATAGTGCAAACTATTGATGATTATGATTATAACGATTAGCTATCCCCCTTTTCTTTACTGCGGGTTTATTATTTTTAATCTTTGTATTGGGATTTGCTTATTTTTCATGTGACTGCTTTGATTTTTTTTATAATTGAAAATATAATTATTTATTTGTACTTTTTTATATGGTTCTAAGCTATTGTCTCTTCCTCTTTACTCAATTTCAATCTCTACTCTCTAGTCTCCAACTATAATCGATAATTTTATTTAGACGTTTTATAAATTGTATCATTTAACAAGTTGGATAATATTAACATGATAACACTCTTTTATTTTGAAAATAAAATGATTTTCATAATATTACTATTTTAATTTGTTGCATAGATAGACTCATAAGTTTATAATATCCATCATATATATGCTTAGATTATAAAACCCAACAACATAAATATTAAGTCTAAATTGATTTCAAAACTGCAAATAAATACACTTTTGATCATTTATATCGACTGATATTTGTTTTATAACTAAGAATATTTTTAGGAATTCAAAGATTCCCTTAATTATCTTTTATATTCTAAACATATTTAATTGTGTTTATATACTCTAAAATTTTTTAGACAACAATAAATTTACAATTCATATAACTTAAGGCTTATTATTGATTTAGATATCATGCTGAGGAAATTATAGTTAAGGAAACAATTATGTTAATTAAATGAATGAGATATTTCTCATATTATATCTTTTAGTTGACTTTGTTTTGGAATAAATTTAGTTTGAACTTACTTATTTCAAAATTTTATGTACATTTAATACATACATTTTTAATCTTTTTTTAAAATAAAATTTATTGATTATTTTTTTTATATAAACCTATTTTTGTTAAGCAGTCATGTTTATTAAATTAATGCGTTATTTTTTATATAATATCTTCTAGTTCATTTTCTTTAAAAAATAAGTTCAGGATTCATTCTGAAATGTACATTTATTAAAAGAATCATTCTAAACAACTTATTATAAAAATTAAACTTTTTAAATTATTAAAGGAGGTTTGATTGGGCTCATGTCCAAGCTCCAATTTTGAGCCTTAGTTGAGTTTTGGGTTGACTTAGGTTTATTGTCCATAGGCTTGTGCTTGGACCTCATCATCATCATTATTACCATTATCAAATTCAATTCAAGTCTTTTTTTTTTTTTTTTTTGCTATTGATGAACAGAAATAAAAGTTAAGGGCGTAGAACATCGATTCCCTCATGATCCTCCATGAGTAGAGGAAGTAAGGGAGCGGGAGGGGTTGCACAATAAGTGAGGCCCGGCGGACAGGAATGCGCCAAATCAGCAAGACGATCTGCACAACGGTTACCTTCGCGAAAAATGTGTCGGATATCAACAATCCAACCCCCTTTGAGGAGCTCCAAGAAATCAGTGACCAGAGTATGAAGAGGGTGTGAAGCACCAACTCCACTTCTGAGAAACTGCACAACAACCATAGCATCAAGTTCAACAATCAAAAGGCTAGCGTTAGCCGTTTTCGCCAATAGCAACCCTTGGCGAAGTCCCCATAAATCCGCATCCAGGCTCCCTGAGATGCC
>JANJEY010000004.1:48195390-48205634 GCA_024703695.1 Erythroxylum cataractarum | reverse complement strand
TACTTTTCATTTGTATTATTCTCTTTGTTTATTATCAAAATTATTTACTACGTGAAGTCTATTTTGACTTAACATAATCAACTACGGTAGTATGGGACCTAGTCTTGTCGACGGCAGCATTTCGCCAAGTGCAGATACTTCTCCAAATCGTAACAGAAGGGTTGTATGGGCCATGCAACCAATAGAAGGAGTTGCATGGGCCATGCAACCAATTGTTTTTTATGATACTTTGTGTGTGTGTGTGTGTGTAGACACATATGAAATCATGTTGAAAACTTATGCAATATTGTGTATATATACATATATGAAAACTTATGCGATACTGTGTATATACAAATATATGAAAACTATTGTTTTATATGTGATACTGTGTGTGTGTGTGTGCATGAAATCATGCTATTAACTTACTATTGTTTAATAAGATATTGTGTATATAAATCATGTTATTAGTTTATGCAGTTCTGTGTGTGTGTGTGTGTGTGTGTGTGTGTGTGTGTATACTATTGTTTTTTGCAACGCACAAATGAAGACCCCTTCAAATGCACTTAAAAATCAAATAGCTTGAATCATTTAAAAATCAATTTGTTTCAATATTACAAATCACATAGAATGATCTTCTACATTATGCTAAATCTAATCAAATACACTCTTTGTATTAGTGATAGACATTTCAATATTAACAAATACAAATCCGAAGTTCTAATTCTTACCACTCCACCCCCGAGTCTTGACACATGCTCTAAACAAAAAATGATCACTCGCCAATTGTATATCTTGGCCACCAAACTTTCAAGTTGATACTCTGTTAAAAGAAAAACAAATGCAAGTGGAGCCAAATTCATCCATGTATACACAAACAAACTTAAGCTCACCAATCTCTTAGGACTATAAGTTAAATATAGTCCGAATTGAAGGCTTCAGCACAAAACGGTCAATAATAATAATAATATGATGTTACTATAACTATCCAAGCACTAACACCAAAACAACAACAACTTTAAGAAACAATCCTTGAATCTTGACACTGTAAACGAAAATGTAATTTCACACTCAATAAAACCCAGGTTAACACTAAAAAAAACCCTTTTCCTTGATTAATGAAAAGCAATAAAGTAAACCAAACACACAAGATTCTAAATAGGCAGTACCCACACAGGCAATACCTACACAAACACACAAGATTCTAAACCAAACCTTTTTCGATCTCAGTAATTATAAAAAAGCTAACAGGCAATACCCACATAAACACACAACAACAACAACTTTAAGAAACAATCATTGAATCTTGACACTATAAATGAAAATGTAAGTTCACATTCAATACAACCCAAGTTAACACAAAAAAAAAACCCTTTTCCTTGATTAATGAGAAGGAATAAAGTAAACCAAACACACAAAATTGTAAACAAGCAATACCCACACAAACACACAAGATCCTAAACCAAACCTTTTTTGATCTCAATAATTATAAAAAAGCTAGCAGGCAATACCCACACAAACACACAAGGTTCAATCAGCAAACAGAAACAATCCTCCTTTCAATTAAATGAGGCATGATCAGAACATAGAAAGAACAAAACTTACAAACCAAAACAAAGGAAGACAGCATTGGCAAGATCAAAATGAACCCACAAAGAGTCGGTTAAGAATCAAAGTCACTAATCAGGTAATGTAAGTTAACTTTTCCATTTTAAAGGCAGTAACAGGTAGTGGAGTGGCTGAGAGTAATCAATGAAGTCATACATGAAGTTAAATGCATACAATACAAAAAGTAGCTACTTTCTCCTAACTGCTACAATAACCTTCGACTGCACCAAATTCATAGAAACCTCAACTACTCTCAAACTTCATTTAATGAAACTGAATCTATCCCATATCTCATTCAATAAATCTCATATTGCATTCATTAAACCATGCCTGATGTTCCGTTAAATCAATTACAGCTAGAACCATCAATCAGTAGCATAGATAGCTAGAAAAATCAATCATAAGCATAGATAGTTACCTTAGTAAGCATGACGGGCTTCCTATAGAGGTTGCTGCTCCTAGCTGGGGCATCTATCCTTCACTCTGTGCAAGTAACTTGGGAAGTTTGAATCATTGAATCTGTCTTTCACTCTGTTTTCTTTCAATCTATCTTTCACTCTGTGCACTCAAAATCAGGTTAATTCAAAATTACCCAATTTAATCATCTAATTCAAAAGTACCCAATTTATGAAGCTTCAATCAATACCATCATCAATACCTTTCCTTTTGAATGAAAAAAAATTATGGTAAAGAAAAAAATTGAAAATAATTTACTGAACAGAAACTATTACAAGTTGTACTAGAAATCTAAGGCCCAACCACAAAAGTTAACAAAACATACCCCGATACAAGCCTTCTTGAGAATCATCCATAATCCTAACCCCATTCAGATCAGATTTCAGGGTGCTTCTACCTTTTAGACGATCCCTAACCTTATAGGAAGAAAATAAATTGACTATGAGTACAAATCATGCAAGTACACATGGAATGGTGTGAAATGGTGCGGGTAAAGAATACACTTACTGCTTGCAAAATCTATCAGATGCATCACCTCCCAATGCCCTCAAGCCTGCAGTAGCCTACACAAACACCAAAAAATCTCATTAGAGTGACTTAGCAAATGCCCACAAAAAAGGAGAATCTTAGTTGAAACCATACTCGGCTAAACCATGAATCTGATAAGCAATAATATTTTAAAGGGAATGAGAAAATAAGACAATCTAGAGAAGAAACTTCAGTAAAGTAGGACAATAACAATCAATAGAAGGTACATTATTTGGAAAACTCTAAAAGTCCAATATGTCGAAAATCCTAAATCTCAACGAGCAAACAAAATAAGAAGAAAACCATAGATGAGTTAACGACCTAATTCATGATGTTGGGGTTAGCTTCAAGAGGAAGCCACCTCTTAGAATACGATCTTTCATCTACAGTTGCCATTTTCTTCCTTTTCCACTTCGGGATTGAACTCCTCAATGGCTCCGAAATCGAATTCAAACCTTCTCTCCATTTAGTCTACTCTCCTTTGTTGATGCGTGGAAGTGAATGAATGAAACAAGGAAAACGAGATTGCGTAAGGATGAGCGGTGAGAGAAAACAAAAGCAAAGAAAGAGAAGGGACAAGACTCTGGAGAATTTGAGAAGTGAGACGTGAGAGAGTTAATGAAGACAACACGAAGATTTGACTAAAAAAAATTAGCTGATGGGATAAAACACTCTTATAGAGGAGTTGGTTGAAAATTAGTTGGTTGGGTTGAATCAGCCAACCCAACCAGTATTTTACCAAACAACCTTTTGAGCTTTTTCTTAAAATCAATAAGCTAAAGTGGGCTGATCAGCTAAAAAGGAGCTTATCAACTCTTCACCAAACAAGGCCTATGTGATAGAGACCTATCTCCTCTTTTATGCGTCTCATTGCAACTATAGTTTCTTCTACGTATTTTATTCATACATTTTACAGATAAGAAATTTAACAAGATCTCATCTCAAATACCACTTTCACATAAATGGTTAATGATATAATCATTGGGGATCAAATATGCCACCATTCATTACATCCTATGTACAAACATTGTATTTATATTTGACAATATGCATGCATGAAATCGTTAATTTTTTTTTTTTGAAATGCATCATAAAGAGATTTTAAGTAAATTTTTAATGTATTTAGGATTCTCTAATGAAATTGAAATATATAATCAATGTTTTATAAATAGGATGAGTGATGGTGCTTGTATCGTATGCATCCCAAGATTACCTCCTCTTTGTTTTTGGAGTCCCGTTTAAGTTCTGACATTGAAAATCCACTCAGTTTCCTTTAACCCCACAGCAGAACCTGACCCCTGATGCACCAAAATGAATGTTGCGAATATCGGTATGATATTCGCAACATTTATTATATCGATACTGGATATTATTTTGAATAATTTTTTAAATTTATAAAATATTTTTTAAATTTTAAAAAAATATATAAAATAGTATATTGTTATATTTATACAATTGTATTCTATATTTTAAACATGTCTTTAAAAGTTATAATAATAAATAATAATCACAATTAATATAAAATAATAATAATTTTCAGATATTTTACATATGAATAATAACTACAATTTTTATTAAAAAGTCAATCATCATCGTCGTATAAATATAAAATTAAAAACAATACAAAGTATTTAAAATATTACAATTCAATTTTTATTATATCATAAATAATAATTACATCAAAATATTTAATAAAAAGAACAATAAATATCCTTAATTCTCAAATTATTACAATTTACAACCAGAATTCGTAATAAGGAAATAATCAAGTAGAATTTAAACATGAAACAAAGACATATATTATTTAATTTATTATCAATTAATTATATTATATATTTAATTAATTAAAATTGATTATTACTAAAATTATAAATATCTTAAATTAATTTATATTTTAATTTAATTTATAAAATTAATTAAATAATTATTAATAAATATAATTAAATTTAAAAATATTTTAAAATATATAAATTTTAAATAAAATTTTATTTAATAATAAAAATATATGTAATAAATATTAGTTTATAAATAATAATTTTTAAGTTACTTATTTTAAAAATAAAATATTTTTATTAATATTTTATTAATAAATATTATATAAAAGATTAAAATAAATTAAAATAAAATAATTTATTTTTAAGTTTATTTTATTTTAAAAATAACATATTTTTATTAATACTTTATTAATAAATATTATATAAAAGATTTAAATAAAATAATTTATTTTAAGTTTAATTTAATGTATAATTATTATTAGTAATAAAAACATTTATTTTATTTTAAATTTTAAAATTACAAAATCACAATAAAAGTTTAACTAAATAATTAATTATAAAAACTTTAAAAAAAAAAAGACGAAAGAGAAAGGAGCGGGATTGAAAATTTTGCTAATAAATCTGTATATTTTTCAATATTTTCAATATTGACTGGCATATAATACTGGTTGGTATCAGACGAAATAGACTAATATCAACTGATATTTACACTCAATATATTAAGACCCCTATTTTGTAAGTAAGATTATAAATTTTGTCCCGTATGGTCAATACCAAATAGTACGTATTTTACTATTCTCCGGCTGGTTCGATATGTATCATCTAATACCAATCGATCGGGAAAGAAAATTCATAATCATGCTCTCCGCACACAAGCCTGGTACCGGCTGTAGACGACCAAAACATAAGGGTTTTTCAATAGTTGTTACTAAGAGTCTCCGTACTACTATTTTCTTGTTTACAAATAATACTACGATTCTTCAATGAAAATGTTACTGTAGAGGCAAAGAGTATTGGAAAAAAGTTACTGGACAGAGTTGTTGGGAAATCGAGCTACGATTGAATTCCAGTTACAGTAAAATAATTATAAAATTTTTCATTGGATTTCTTAAAAGTTAAAATTACTAAAATTTTACAAAACAATTAATTATAATAAAGTATCAATATTAATTCATATTTTATTCTAAAATTTGATTTTTTTTTTTTTGTATTCTTCAAATTATTTATGAAGTTGTTGTACCTCAATCATTGTAGTTATACAAGTATCGAGTCTTTAAAAGTGTCTATAAAATAAGCTAAGATAACTTTACAATTGTTATAGAAATGATTAAGTCAAGAATGTTCGATTCGTAAGAACTTAAGTCTATTTATAATAAGTTTTAAATATTTTAATAATTGAATTAAAATTTTAATTTTAATTTCAATTAAACTTTAATTAAAATTACAAATAATTATAATTAAATATATTTATGTTTAACTAAAATCAAATATCTCATATTGATTCTTATTAATTTATTAAATATCTTATGTTTAATTATAAAATTTATCAAACTTTACAATCAAATCTAACTATTTGTATCAACTATTATTAAGTGATCGCAGGATAAAAGAATTCATTTGTACCAAGGGGGATAATATTAATCGAAATTTTGAGTCCAAGTCATAAACTTTTTCAAAGTTTCAAAACTTTAAGTTGAACATATCCTACTCTTTTTCTATTTTAAATCAAATTAGAAAATCATTTAAAACCCAAGATAAAAAGTCTCAAACCTTGCACACTTTCTAAATTCATGCATTTTCCTTGTAAGATTCAAGAATAAACATTTTATTTAACCAATACATGATTGGTGTGAGTGATTCAATACTCTCATCCCTTAATTAAATGTCTCGAATTTGAAGCCTGAGAATGGAAAAATATGTTTAGCCAACACTTTACTTTTTATAGGCTGATCCTGAGAACAGAAAAATCTGTTGAGGCATTTCTAGGATATCTCGTAAACAAAAAAAAAAAAGAATAAACATTTCATTTTAATTATATCATAATCCTCAAGGCTCAAATCTAAGCATTTCATATTTATTTTTGAGCTTTAAAATTTTCATTTTAATTTAATTCTAAATCATTTCACTTTAATTCTCAAATACTTTGTTAAATTCCAAGTCCTATGATTCATTCAGAACATTTTTTTAAAAAAAGCTTTCAATTCCTAAGACTTATCTCTGTGTATTTTCTCTATTTTAATACCCTAATACTCATTATATCCATTTCAAATAATAAGATCCTTTCCAAGTATTTCACTTTTATTTTTAAAATCCCAGGTAAGACTATAAACTCATAGATATTCAACAATTTACTTTAATTTCAATATCAAACTCCAAACATTATTTGAAGTGAGTATGTGTATTGCATGAACTGCCACCAAAATCAAAAACACTCCTGCTGTTTAAAGCTTAATGAGCATAGAATACAAGCAATCAGATTCAGATGCTAAGTTGTAGACACAGAAATAGTTCCTTCTACGGTCAAAGTAAAAAGCATGTGTATATGTATTGATGTAATACTTTTTAATCAAGAATCCTGCGTAGCATGGAGGCTACCAATTCTTCATCTTTGCACTTTAAGGTCAATTCCAAATATTGGAAGGCTTCACAAGGTAGGAGGCCTTCAATCAGGAAGCTGAACAAATCGGAGTGAGTGCTCTGCATCGTATCAAAACACTGTTCTAATACGCTCAGTGTCTGCTCTTTGCTTAGCTCCACAGCTTCAATCAATGGTAAGACATCTCTCTCCTCCTCTTCAAAGTGCTCTTTGCAATTATCCTTCCAATTCCATTAAAATTGAGGTTAACATGTCTACATGTATTTCTTTTCTTTTCTTTTTCTTTCTCGTGATTATTAAACCAAGGGAAGGGAATGTTTGTCCTTACATTTCTAAAATTTAGTCAACAAGATAATGAAAAATTCATTATCCCAAGTAGCAAAAAGCAGTGATGCATGAAGCTTTGCTTGAACTACACATAATAACATAATACACTTGTGTGTGAGTGTGAGGGGGAGAGAGAGAGAGAGCAAAAACAAACTTTAGAGGAGAAGAAGGTACCCGCAATGATTTTAACCTGGTGGAAAGATTGGGAAGCGCATCTCGATAAGCAGGACTTGCAGTGTCCAACACTAGAATGGATTTGACGAATTCTTTGATTCCATTCATGATGGGTAGGTCCCTTCTATGTTCTTCATTGGCAGCTTTACATAACCCTGCTGTTAACGTCATACGTATATTATTAATCCTCATAACCCTGCTGTTAACGTCATACGTATATTATTAATTCTACGTCGTTAATAATACAAAGTGCTCACACTTACCTTTTTCAGCCAACTCGAGAAAAGGAAAAATCACGCGCTCCTCCATCTGCGCGTGCTCCAACATTATATCCAGAAGCTGCGAGTAGCTATTTCCAAACTTCCTAAGCTCCATCTTCAAAGTCCCCATGGCAGGATGGGCATTCCTCTTTCTTCCACGTGTTGCCAGGTCTCTCGCCCACCTCACCATCCTCTCGAGATGCCACATCACGCTTCTGTGTTGCAACGTGACCACCTTCACCAGCAACGGCGTCGTTTCTTCGCATCTGCTCGCCACCACCGGCGGTTGCGGTATTCTAGCTTCCACAAAGCGCAGCAGCGTCTCCCGGGATCCCGACACTACCTCATCCCCAATTTCGAGTGTTAGTTGTTGTTGTTGTTGAGTTTCGACGACTTGAAGAGACACTGCCTTGTACATTAGAGCGAAGCGGAGGTAGTACGCAGTGAAAATACTATTGTCAACGGAAGAGGAGGAGGAGGAAAGGCGAAGGACAGCGGTGATAGTAGCGGCGGTAGATTTGACGAAATCAAAAGGGGCGATCTCAGAGGTAGTTTTATTCTTAGAAAATTGGACACAATTACAATTACCCATGGGTAGTGGATATGAGGGAGAGATGAAAGGGAGAATTTAGGTGGGAGTTTGGTTTCTTCGGATCACAATGAGTGAACTGGAAGCAATAAAGATGTATCTGGGAGGATCGCTTTGGTATAAAGTGTTGAAGACAGCTTGATGAGGAAGGGAAAGAGAGAGGTGGCGCCAATGGAGTGGCCCTCACCTGCCTTCGAAACCAAACTCACTCTGAATTTGGAAGATTTTGGTCTTGATAAGTGTAATCCATTTTTACGTTTCTTAGTTGTTGTTAAGCTGAAAGGGTTAAATCTCTTAAGATGTTGTTGCATGTACTTGGAAGATGTTCTTCTAATCTTTTTTTTTTATATATATCCGTGTATATAAAAAAAATGAAAGTGTATATTTAATAAATTATTAAATATATGCAATAATTTAGATTATATATTTCAAAACTAAAAATTTAGAGTCAAATAAACAAAAGATATATTTAATTTTATACACTCGTAAAATAAATTAATGAGGAAATCTTAGTAAAATTTTTTAAATAAAATTTATCAATGTCTCAATTTTGTCCAATATTACCCAAACTTCTAAAATTACTAATTTGGTGTTCAAGCTATTTGAAAATTTTATTGTTCATGTGTCTGCCAAACATGTAACATGTTTTAGCGTATGCGAGTCAAGCTCGACCCAGCCTGACAAGCTTAAGGTGGGCCCGGCTTTTCCAATCTTATTTATTATTTTTTAAAAATTAAAAAATGACATTATTTTATTATTCTCTGTTAGGACAGGCTTAGATAATCCTGATTAAAAAATTCAGACAACCAGTAATTAATTTCGACAACCAGTAATTAATTTCGAAATGATATAATTAAAAGATTATATTTTGCATATTTCAATTATTCAACTTGTAAAATCAAACCGTGAAATTAGTTATTGTTAAATAAATCTCTCTCTTTTTTTTGTCATGTAAAATGATATGTAACAACAAAGTTAGATGGATTATTTAAAGTAAATATTTAAAATTTTAATGAAAATGTAACTTCTAGGTTAGTCCATCCATAATGTTACTAACTTATTTAGTAATTAATATATAATATTTTAGGCACATTTAATTAAGTTCTCAAAATGCCATTATTTAAATACAAAAATGAAAACTTTTATCTAAATTTAAACATGGACTATTTTATTTTTTAAGTAAGAAAAGATTTATTGTTTCTTTGACATGATTTGTAATTTTTGATTCACACAATAATTTTTCATAAGAAAACTCTTTCACACATGTTTTTAAGTTGATATTTGAATAATAAAGACCATCTTTCTTTCTTTTTCGAAAATCAAAATAGAAGATTAAGATTGCATTAATCGATATTAGTATTTACACTCAAGCATTTGAAGATTATAGTGTTGACTAAGCTAGCCAAAAAATAATTATGGCACAATTAACACCACGTGGAGCCATCCCAGATGAGATGATCTTCACTCATCTTCAATCGTAATGACCCTCTAATACAGCCAGATGCGCCTTCTAATCTGATGCTCCATCGTTAAAGTAGAGGATCGATGCCTTTGTGCTTCTCCTTGAAGGCCTTTTAGTTCCTTTCTTCCCATATCCCACTACCAGGCAAGACAACACAACCTTAAAAATCCATTCCTCTGTCTTATGCACAATTAAAAATCGAAGTGAACCGCATTTGTGACTGAGAAATTGATAATGTGACTGCTTATCCTGTACGCTTGTGGACTTACCGTCCGTATGGTTGCTGTCTTCAGTAGCTAAAGACAGAATAGAACAGAACATAACATAACAGAAACTGAAGACAGTAAGATATTTGGTTGTGGTAGACAGAACAGAAAAAGCTGCATCCGTCTCTGAGACAGAATATATTTGACTGCAATGGACAGAACGAAAAAATTGTGTCAATGACAAAAATGCCCCTGATACTTAAGATGATTAACAAAGTGTTATG
>JANJEY010000004.1:48153172-48164143 GCA_024703695.1 Erythroxylum cataractarum | reverse complement strand
CACAAGGATTCCCTCACGAAACTACGTCTACACATCAACATTTCGATGGCATGTGTAGTACGTCACGAACCAGGGACCACCCAAACCATTATGTTATGTTATGTGTTTATGATTTGTTGTTATGTGACATGCATCATGGATTGTTCAAGAATCAAGCATTTTTCAAGAAATGACACATGCACGTTCAATTGACTATGATTTCAACAAGTACCACGGCAATGAGTTATCTTTTGGAAATGGTTTTGCTTATTCTTTATTATAAATGTGTATCCACGAGCTGTAAAGCTCACCCCCCTTTCATCCCCATCTCCAGGTATCAAGAGGGAGGTCGGATGAAAGCATGTCTAGATGTCCGATCGTTATGCTTATGATTGGCCTTTAAGTTAATCTGTTGCAAGATTTAGATCTTTGGCATGTTGAGCATTTTTGGGTTTTGATATTGATGTTATAAAATGGCTTCGAATGCCTCTAAGGTTTTGTAAGCATGTATATCATGATGAAATTGATTTATGGATATGTATATGCAATGGAAAAGTGAATTATGGTTTGTGACCTGATTATGAAACTTATGTATTTGAATTGAGATATGGATGAATGTGAGATTGATGTATATAAGTTCGCATGAATTCATTGAGGGATTTAAGTTACTATTTGATTTAGTGTCAAGAGTATAAATGAATATGAAGGAGAATAAGTACAAGATTTGTTAAAGATGAGATTTAGCTGTTGCATGATTGCGAAGAATGTTATGAATCGAGTTTGATTGAGGATTGGTTTAGTCTAAAGGTATTCCAACGCTAGTTCTTCTCAGTTACACGTTCTCGGATGTCGGAAATTTGTTTCAGTTCGATCGAACCATTTGTTGTTTTGGACCGTTCGAATCGATTATGTTTCTGTTCCTACGATTCGATTTTCTTTCGATTCCTTCTCTTTTGATATGATTTGATTTCATGGATTTTATTTTCGCCAAGTACAAGTTTGTTCACGTTTTGCACATGTGTTTCGATTATGTTTTCAAGATTGGGTTCCAAAAGCGGGATCCAACGTATATGATTCTATTGTTCTAGTTGGAGTCCGATTTCTAAACTGGGACCCAACATAGATGATATCAAAGCAAGAAAGGATTTCCAGGAATCACGCTTTAAATGTATGATGATCTTAAGTTTATGCTGTTGGGTTTCGAAAACGAGATCTAACAGCAAATGTTTACAGGTAATAAATGAGTTGCATTTCAGCATGATAAGTATTTTATTCGAAAGGCTAGCCATTTGGTGACAAAATTACTAAGCCATTGCAAAAGGTAGCACATTTTTCCCTGATTCTTGTTAATCGTTGCAAAAAAATTTATTTAGCGATGATTTTATAAAATGTTGCAAAATGTCAGACTTATTGCGACGAATTGATAAATATCACTAAAAGGTTACTTTTAACAACAATTTTTAATTCGTCTTTAATTAAAATGTAACCAAAACATACATCTGCTGAAGTGGTTAGTCATCAAGCAAATACTCTAAGCATTGGATTGAAATAAGCTTTGAGTCTTTGTAGAATAAATTATTTATAAAGTAATTGGACAAAGTTTGTTGAATGGACTAAGAAGGTTGGATACACCCACAAAAGAGATTTACAAATTTTCAAGCTAATACTTAGTTATAACACTTACGCTATTTAGAAACAAAGGAATCAAAAAGTGTTCCAAAACTTTTGTATGAACACATTTAGATGGATCTAATCATTATTAATGAAATCAATATAAGCATGAGTAAAGAGCTAGCCAACAACTAAAATGCTACTATGCTTATGAATTCTACTAGAGTTTATTAATCGATTTTCTTTGAAACCTAAACAAGCAACATGACTCTTACTTATCTTCTATCAAATGTTGATTGTCAATTTAGTCAATATCAGTCTATGGTATAGACTGATATTAACAGAATCTTTTTGTCCATGATATTTAGGCGTCTGTGTGAAAAATTAATTGCCAACTAATCATCTAAGTGAACTAAAACACCTAACCCATTGTAAGCATAAGCAAAGACCTAGCCAACAACTAAAATGATACGCTGCTTATGAATTCTACCAGAGATTGTTGATCAGTTTTTCTTTGAAGCCTAAAGGAGCAAGATGACTCTTACTTATCTTGTATTAGCTTCGAATGTTAGTCAGTATTAGTCTACGGTCTAGATTCTATCTTCATCTTATTCATTTTGATGGTTGTAACTAGGTGTTGAATTGGTCAAATTGATCTTTCTTTGACATAATATTACTTTCATCTTTTAAAAAAGCTAATAATAGATTCTAAAGCACTTAAGCTTTGGGTTTTTTTTTTTCAATTTAGTGTCCAAGTTTTAAAAATTTTCAATTAAATGGTCAACCTTTTATAACCTTAACAACCAGTTCAAAATATTAGTTTTGTTAGTATTTTATTAATTTAGTTAACACAATATATTTTGTCCATTACATGTAGGCGTCCAAGTGAAGAAATAATTTCTAACCAATCATCTACGTGAACTAAAACATTTAATTACGAAAGAGATTATGGGTTGGGTGCGTGAATGATTAGTTAGTTAAATTTCTACGTGAACGTCTACATGTCATAAACAAAAAAGATTACGTTAGTCAAATCAGGAAAATACTAAAAGAACTAATATTTTGAATTGAGTTTTAAAATTATAAAAATTTGGTCACTTAATTTAAAATTTTAAAAATTTAGATACTGAATTAAAAAATTTTAAAAAGTTTAAGAACTATAAATATGTTATCCCTTAAAAAAAAAAGTTTAAATCTTAGAAGTTTTCCTTGCCACTCGTTATTTTTGTTTATCAGCTTGTGCATAAGGAAGTCAACCGGTACAGTTTCATTTGCCAAAATCATTATTAAACAAAGCTGAGCTAGTTCCAAATTTACCCTTTTTTACAAATATATATCTTAGTCAAAACATTATTTATATATATATATTTCCCAAACTTAAACACTAGGAATTAACTTGACATTTGCAAATTTAATTTGTTCACATTTTTAATATCCATGTAAGTAAAAAGCGAAGGCTACTAAATGGATATTAAGAATAGATATGAATAATTCATATCAGTTACACAAAAGACAAAAATAGTTATATAGAGCATCGTTAAGGAGTGTCAAAATCCAAGAAGAAGAGCGAAATTTAATATAGAAGGAGAGTGAGTTAATTTGCATTAAATAGTCTATGGTAAAAATGTTGCTTTTACTCTGAAACCCTTTCGTCTTTTTCCTGTATGCAAGCATACACATACCTTTCACTGCCCTCACAAACTAATTACAACAAGTTTTACACATAACTATGTATATATGTTTGTTTCTTGGCAATTGTCAGTTTATGGACACTCACAGTTTCTTTAGTCTTAAAGACATGCTTAGCACTTCATCATCAAACAAGCAGACTCTGGTGAGGTCTGAATCCATGTCTTCCTTGAGAGACCAATCCAACCCTTCAAAACCACCCAGTAACTCCACTAACTCAGTTGCTCAACTTTTAGATGACCTCTCGCTTGAAAAGAATCCTTCATCTCCTGGTCATCAAATAACAGTGCCATTTCCAATTTCATCAACCAAGCTGTCATCTTCTTCTAATGATCCGCCAGAAAATTCAACTAACGACGCGGAAGATAGTGCCAAGGCCGAAAAGAAGCGTATTATGAACAACACTTGTCTGTATCTCGGCAAGTCACCAGCAAATGATGATGCCATCCGATTCTTTCCTCCACCTATTTCTAGCCTGAAGCTGGTGAAGAAAGGCGCACCTGTAGTATACATTGAATGTAGTCGAGATGAGAATCGCTTTACTTTGAGTGAGGTTAGTATTCCTGCCGGAGACATGCTGGTCGCTTCAAGAGAAAGTGGACGCTTGAAGTTGTATTTTGCTCCTCCTCGAGATGAAGAAAATGACGACGAAGCTTCTGAGAAGGAAGAGGATTGAAAAGAGAAATGACAAGATGGAATAGTGTCTACTTGTTTTGTATGTTCAAATAATGTTCCTCTTGTTGGAGGGGTTGGTATTGTTAGAGTTGGTATTGTTAGAGTCTAGATCTTCTGTCCAATATTATGATGTTTTATTGTATCCAATAAATTTCAGCTGTTTATTTATGTGAGTCTTGTGGAGGTTCCGCATAAATCTCGCATGGGTCCCACAAAATAAATAGTTGAGATTTCATGAGACAGAATAAGACCGAGTAATATTAGACAGAAGATCTTGGTTCATATTATTAGTAGTTGCTTAATTCCAATGTGTATGTTGGGTGACTGACTCCTTTCTTATTAGCAATCAATCATATTTGTAATCAACGACGGATTGTCCTCCCTTGGCAATATAAATGAACAAACTAATATTGTAACAATCTTTATGTGGATTGTTTCAAAACAAAAAACAAAAGAACTATTAACTTTCCACTTCTACTTTCTTTTAAATAGTAAAATAGGAATATAAATCAAACTCTATTCATTAATTAGTGTTTAAGGTGCTTTGTATAAGTTATGATACTAGAATTTTGATTTCAATATATAACAAGGAGACTCATTAATATCATCATTTGTATTAAGTCCATTATTAATCTAATAATTGTTCAAGCTATTTAATTAAGAAATCAGTTGATTTCTTTTAAGAATTGGAATGCTAATCAAATTCATTTTATTAGGTGAAATAAATTAATCATAATAAATTATTTGGTTTTTTAAAGAAATTGTCTTTTTGAATAGCCACTGCCACTGTCACTGCCACTGCCACTGCCACTACAAGCAATCAATGCTATACATGAAAATGTCAAATAGGTTTAGGGCAATAAAAAGAAGCGTGGAGTTTTAAAGATTTTTTTTAATTCTTAATGAATAAAATTATATAATGGACAAGATTTAGGTGCAATCACGAAATTTGAGTCATAATTTTTTATTAAAAAATCTGATTTTGATTCGAATTCTAATTAATTTAAAAGCTTTGGATTTTGGCATAATATTTCCTTTCTTTGTATTTTGACATAATGCATGCTCCCTAAGATCAAAATTTTACATATTTAATGTTAGTTGAAAAAATGATAAGATCAATCACGGTGATAGCTTTTAAAATACTAAATTGGAATTAGCATTACGTGCTTTTACTAATTTTGTACACTCTCTTTAATTGAAAATTAAACAAACGAATTGACCAAACCACTAGTGAAGATTCAGGCTTTGGAAAACATATTTCTTTTTTTTTTAAAAAGGGAAGAAGGATAACTAGTCACAACATATGTCCAGGGGATCGAGATCCCGAGCCCGAGGTATCCATTACAAGGAGAAAATGACACCCAACGGGTGGTTCGGCAAGGTAAGTCACGCCGAGGTCAAACGTAGTAGCTTGATTCGCGAGCCGGTCTGCGCAATTCTTTCACTTTGCGCACTGGATGGAGAACACTAGACAGACAGAAGGGAAGATTGCGTGAAATTCATTAAATAACCTTTTTGATATAAATGATCCTACCACTCGTTACTTTCTAAAGAACAAGATTCAAATGAATTATTCATCATAGGCTTCTTTGCAATGTCTTTTACACACTACTTGTGATTCCTCCGCATCCTTGAACATAAACGTAATTTCTAGGCAAACTCAAACGTGTACAACTAGATGAGATGCTACAAGTGAAGCATCAATTTAGAAACATTAATTGGCTGCTATGTCCAATCCTCTACATCAACATATGGTACTAACAAGCCCCATCACAAAATACAAACCTTTAATTACAGTCCTAAACTTATGCCCATCTTAAATCAAAATAATCGCTTTCTTTCTTTCTTGTTTACATTTTCTACAATCTGCTATCTAACACTTAAAGCCTCCACAGACAAGAAACAACAGTATGATGATCAGAATAAGGATTGCCCCTCCCACCATCAACTTCATTTGGAGATTCTGCAGCCACATCTTCCTCCGCAGTTGCCTTCCTTGCCTCTGGAAGCTATCGGCCTTGAAGCAAAAAAGAATCCACAGGAGTCACAACCCTTCAAAAACTAAACAAGCAATGCAATCTAGCATATATACCTGGAACTGCAGGTTCTCTGTCTTATCCACCAGAAGTTCAATCCTTTCCCCCCGATCCAAAACCTGCAATTCAATCCAGTATAATATCTTCAGACAAAATAGTCATCACCACTTGCCTGCATGAATGGAAATAATTTGGGAATATTTAATCCCCACAATGATATAAAGCAACCTGCCTTCATAAGACAGCCTTTTCTATCTTCATTTTCTTGTTGGTTGCCGTATGTAGCACAAAGTAATTTGTCATACTGTGAACTAAGTCTTAACAAACTGTTCATTTTACAAACACACTCACACAAAAAATACAAAGAAAAAAAGTCCTAACAAACTGATGGATGAGCCATACTTTAGATAGAAGCAAAGAATTATTTGACCATTGGCAACATGCTGAGAAACCAACGTAAAATCAAACAAAAATGCAGGATATATATCATTTTTAAGACCACTTATAGAAATCTTCAAACTGCATGCTAAGGCCAGTTGGATCCGGAAAAATTTGCTTCCTTTTGTTGTTATTTCCAAAGTCAAAGACTAAAGTAAAGTTTGATATCAGAAACAGAGACTTCTTACTTTTATTTCGATAAAAACAAGAAAAAAATTGAAAATCTGTGGTGGTTCAAAATAAATGTTTCCTTGGAAAACATTTTTCTGACACTTCCTTCTCATTCTATTTCGCAAAACATCTTAGTTGTTTTCTCTTTTTTTTCCAAACTGAACATGGTAGCAAATGAAGATAATTCTTTAATTTGTTTCCTGAAAAGAAAATTTCACTTACAACTTATTTTGGAAACATATTTATTTTGTAATTGTTAAACATGGTTAAAATTGACAAGATAGAAAATATAAACTTTATTTAAGAAAATGACATAACATGGGAAAGAAAAATGAAAACAGAGAAATTTTATCTTAGCAAATGAAACCTAATCTCTTCCCTTACCAGATTAAATGGTGGATAACTAACGTATTACTTAGCAAGTCCATATTTAGGAAATTACAAATACATTGCACATATCTTGGCAAGAAGCAAGCATAATCTGTACAAAGCATTAACAGCATTTCTCATATCATTGAAGCTTATCAAACATTATATCTGTATCATGCTTCACATACTCTCTTTAATCGCTTCTCCATGGTCCATAATGTCCAATGGGAAATCCTCTTTGCACTAGTCTCATGTAAACTGACCTTTTAGATAAATCTAAGAAAAGGATTCATTTCAAAGACTTCTAGGAATGCACCAAATAGTCAATCGTTTACATTACTGGAAAGCTCTGCTCATGCTCCAATTCACTGTTACCCCAAAACTCCACATACAAATTACATTGTTTCTCTTGCCTTAACATCCTATTGATGATCCAGTTGATCAATTCATATGTGAAAGCTCTATTAATCTCAATATTTTGAAAAAAACATTTGGAATGAAGACTTGGACAAGAGGAAACACAAAAGAAAGAATCTGATAAGCCTCCTATTAGATGGCAGTACAAGCGTAGAGGGAAGAAGCATAGCCCAAAAGGCAAAGATTTGCGGGGCCTAGTTCAGAATTAGAAGACTCGGAGTATACCTGCTAGCGTGGATAATTTGTTACAACAGAATGATGTGGACAACAAGCATCACGCAGAGAATGTGCTGAGGTAGTGGAAGATGAATATAAGGTGACAGAGGAAAAAAGGACAGGCGAGAAAAATTTTGTTAGTGAATGGATTTTCTGGAGAGAATCAACCTCTCAAAATGTTGATAGGAGTGATGCAGCCACTCGAATAGCTGTTTATCCCTTTACATTCAATAAAATCAATCTACAAAGTTCATCTATTACACTGATCTATTATTCTTGTTCTTGAGTACTGTTGCTTTTGCGATTGTGGTTGTGTTTGATCTTCATTTCTGCAGCCCAGTCCCGGTAGGAGCTCTCGGTTCCTATCAGAATCCTACTTTTACTATTACATGGGTACCAACTACATAAATAATTGTTGACTGACAACCTATAGTTAAATACTTCAACTAAATACCATGCCATTAGCAAGCCGTCCTTTTGGTCATGTAAGAGTTTCCGAGTAAACTACGCATAAAATGAGTCAGCTAACACACTCTTTAAGAACTTGCATTTCCTCAAGGATCAAAAATTATTATAAATGCAATTATCTACAGAAGAGCAAGTACAATAGACCGTAACCTATTTGAACTGAGTCTAGATGTTAAAGTTTTCAGAAACTTGTTATATGACCAACTTGAAGTTTAAAAGGCTTCTTTCAGAAAAAAGTCGAAGCCAGATGTAAAACTTTTATTAGTTCAGGTTTACTTGTTGCGCCAAAATCATTACCTTCAACAGTTCAAATCCACACCATTATAAGCCAAGAAATTCTGCATCAGACCAACTCAATCCAGTATAAGTTGCTAGGCTCCCAACAATATAAAAGAGGTTAAGATAGGTAAACAGACTTTCCACAGGTCTTCCAGACATTGACATCCACAGTAACATGTTCCAATGAACTATCCATTCAACCTAGTTTGATTCAATTATCCTCTCCAACTCTAGATCCTCTTACTGACATGGTAACATGATCTTCAATAATCATGATATTGCAAGAAATTGTCCCAAAACATGCATGTCAAATTAATATAGCTCAAGTATCTCAAGAAGCAGTTTCCAATTGACAGCACTATTTCTGGAAAGTGTTTCGTTTATGCTAACATGCAGAGAAGAAACTAACAGAAACCTACAATCTTGCATGTTATGCCAATGAAACCAGCAATAGAGTTTGGATATATCCCTTAGAAGTGATAATGATGTGAATTTTATGACCACAAGGTCTACTAAATTATTTTGGATATTAAAACAGGAGCTTAAATCACCTACTATTCCCAACAGACCTTTTCAATGTTGTCCATCACAATTCCCTTGACTTCTGTTATCTGAGCCTTCAATTTGGAGATTCTAGAGATCTCTTCTGGATGGTTCATAACATACTGCATATGCTCCTTGAGCCTTGGCCTGAAAAAGGAAGCAAAATATGGAAAGAAGCGCAAGCTTAAAGAAAACATTAAAGTTTGAGATAACAAACATATGCATACCCAAACTCTCTGTCAAGACTGTAGGCGACGCTAAATCGATCTTCAAACAAGTCGTCGTCATCGTCGTCGTCGTCATCCGCAAGTGGGTGCCCATTCTTCATAATTGCTCCATAGCGCTCCTTAAAATCATCTTTCACCCGTTCAAGAAACACAAATGGTACATTCCTCCCAAATGGTTCATCAGCGACAACAAGGAAAACTGCAAATCCAAGAAAGAACACCTTAACAATATATTTCACCCGTAACAGAGATCGCGTCTACCCTTACAAGAAGAAAACATTACCAAATCCACTGTCGAGTAAGAAGTTAAATGTGTGGCCGTCACAAGAATATGTGTACTTGCTGCTATTTGAAGGAAGTTTCTGTAAGCACTGAACAGCAATGGTACTAAAGTTCCCTGAATATGAAGTGTGCTCAGCCAACACAACGTTTCCTTTTGCAACAAAGCTATATATCAATCCTTGCTGAGTCATCTCGCACTATCTTCTGATCAGGATTCCATAAAGAAATTAGATGTTACTTCCCACAAAATATAACCTAACAAAACTTTAATATTGAACATGTCAGCAGGGCTCACTGCAGTTAGAAATTCTAAAACTGAACATGATCAAGCATAACAAGCAGATAGCCAGTAGTATTAATATTGATACAGAAGATCTTTTCTTCTTTAAATTTACAATCAGCAATGAGACAATCTATCTCCTAAAATGAACGAGAAGAGAAAGGGCAACAGCTAAGGACTCTCACAAATGAAAACGAAGATCTCAACGACTCTGATGACATGAGACAACTATACATCTCTAGAAAGAAAAAGAAAAACTAATAGAAAGAAAAAGAAAAACTAACTCCCCATTTGAACAATAATAATTGAAGATTTTTCAATGATCATCTGAAACCTAGATTTAAATTAACACTCAACAGTAAGATTCAGTCCTTCCGAGCAGATCAATCAAACATGATAAAAGTCCAATTATACTCGCTTCATATGTCATTAACAAATCAGAACATGAGAAAGAACCTAAAACCCACCAAAATCTTCAACAGATCTCCTCAAAATTAATCTACCCTTCTCAATCTGGGAATTGAGAAGATAAAAAGAAGGAATCTTTAACTCCAACAAGAAGAACAAGTGCAATGTAAATCCAACATGCAACTCTAAAAGATCTAGAGCAGAAGAGAGAAGAGAGAAGAGAGACAACCGGAAAGAAGTCTGCGTGGAGGAGAAATGGCAGGAAATTAAAGAACTAAAAGTATTTCGTATAAATTAATAATCGATGTCATCGACGGACCCGGACCCGGACCCGGACCCGAACCAGGACCCGGAATAATCCTATTATTTTTAATTTAATACAAACCCAACAAGATTATAATGTTTGTGCATTAAGAGTTCCCTAACATTTCCCTAATATATTGATTACCTAAGTTCAATTTCATAATTGAAACATCTATTCTTATTGTTTATAAAAGTGGAACTTCCTGTAAATTAGAAACCGATTAGTTATTTAATATGATGTATTTATACAAATTTTATTTTAAATGAACATGGATTTGAAAATAAAAATTTTGAAAATATTTAATATAAAACTTTATTTTTCACTATATTTATATTTGGTTTCAAAAAAGAGATCTTAAATAGAGTTATGTAATGATTTTTTCTTCTTTCTTAATTCAAAAATTAATAAAGATCTCCTTAAAACATTTGTTAAAATCTCATATTTCCGTCAAATTTTAGATCTCCAATAAAATGTAAAATTGTAATTTTTTGAAATAATCTCTAATATTATTTAGAATACCATTCCATGTCGACAAAAAATAGTACTAAATAAGAAAGTTTCGTACTAGACTCTAGTTTT
>JANJEY010000004.1:48063096-48076136 GCA_024703695.1 Erythroxylum cataractarum | reverse complement strand
GGATACCGTTAGAGACGGTCTCCTTTGGCCGTTATGGTTTGAGTTTGTTATATAGACACATGGATCCTGGCTTTCGAAAAGGTCCCGGAATAAAATTTTTTTGTTTTCCGCATCGTGTGCATGTTATGTACACACCGGGATTTTCCTACAGAATGGAATGTAAAATGTTAAATATGTACTATTTAATATACCCTCAATAATTTTTTATAATACCAACTATACCCCCAACCCTAATAACAAGCTGCAAGACAATACGTATTATTATTTGTGTTGGTTATTTGTTAGTTTTTATTTTGTCCTTTTCTGTAGGAGCAATTAATAAAATCTCTATTTTCTAGGGATTCTTTACTGTTTGAATAGATCTTCTAAATGTAGGTGTGGTTGAGATTATTTGCTGATTTTTTGTTATTCAGTTACGTCTATAAGGTTATTTAATAGCCCACTTTGCTAGTTGAAAGAGACAACATCATTCTTCCATATTTCTTCCATTCATAAACTTTTTATAGATAACATTTGGTATCAGAGCCTCTTTACGAGGTTTAATTAATAGAAACTGTAGTCTTCTACGTGAGAAGAAATAGAAGAATAGCAACATAGAGCTCTTTTGTGCAATCAAGAGTTCCAAAGTTTGATAGGCATTATGATCACTAGGCAATTCTTATGGAAAACTTCTTGAGGCTAAAAGAATATTGGGAATTGGTGGAGAATGGGATTCCTACAGGAGCAAAAAGTGAAGCTCTCATAGATACAGAGAAGAAGAACATTGCAGATCATAAGTTGAAAGACATGAAAGCAAAGAACTATCTGTTCCAAGCATTGGATCGTACAATCCTGAAGAAAATTCTTAACAAGAATACAACAAAGAATATATGGGATTCAATGAAGCATAAATATCAAGGTACAACTTAAGTCAAGCGAGCATAATTACAGGCTCTTCGGAAGGACTTTGAAATTCTCCACATGAAGATTGGAGAATCCATGAATAAGTATTTTGCTCGAACCCTTACCATAGCTAACAAGATGAAAGCAAATGGTAAGGATAAAGGATATCAAGTTGTTGTTGGGAAGATTTTGTGATCTATGACTCCTAAGTTCAATTACATTGTATATTCCGTTGAGGAGTCAAAGGATACAAGCACTTTAACCATTGATGAGTTGCAGAGCAATCTCCTTATGCATAAACAACGTATAGTTTTCAAAATGAAGAAGAACATGTTTTGAAGATAACTCATGGAGATCAAGCTAGAGGAAGAGGGCGAGGCTATGGAAGTTTCTGAGGAATGAGTAGGGGAAGAGGCAGACAAAGCTTTAACAAAGCCACAGCGGAATGCTCAATTGTCACAAATTAAGACATTTTCAATAGGAATGTCCATGTAGTGAGGAGGAAACAAATTATGTTGAAGGTCAAGGGGAGATGTTATTAATGGCATATGTGAATACGAAGAAGGCTACTAAAGAAAAAATTTGGTTCCTTGATTCAACTTGTAGTAATCATATATATGGAAAAAAGGATTTTTTTTTAGATTTTGAAAATTACATAAACTTTACGAAGCTGGGTGATGATTCAAGAATGGATGTGAAAGGAAAAGGAAATGTAAAGGTGCAAGTCAATGGAGCAGTACAGATCATTACAGAAGTATTCTATGTGTCAAATTTGCAGAACAACTTGTTAAGCATCGACCAACTTCAAGAAAAAGGGCTTGCAATTCTATTTCAACATGATACATGCAAGGTGTATCATCCTGAGAGAGGTTTGATCATGGAAACCAAAAAGTCTTCCAATAGAATGTACATATTGCAAGCTATATCTCTCCCTATGGTATCGACCTGTTTCAACACGTTCTTAGAAGACAAGGTGTAGCTTTGGCATTGCAGATATGGACATCTAAGCTTTGACGGTCTAAAAATTCTTGAACAAAAAATATTGATAACTGGTCTCCACAACTCAAGCCTCCTTTAAAGGTGTGTAGGGATTGTTTGATCGGAAAGCAGAAGAGGGACTCATTTACAAAAAAAGCACGTGGAGAGCTTAACAAATTTTATAGTTAGTGCAAGCAAATATTTGTGGACCAATTAAATACGTCTCCAATAGCCAAAAGACGTATTTTCTCACTTTCATCGACAAATTCTGTAGAAAAACATGGGTTTATTTCTTAACAGAAAAATCAGAATCTTTTACATTTTTCAAACGTTTCAAGCCCAATGTTGAGAAGGAAATAAAAGAGTTTGTTTGAGAGTTGCGCGAGGGGGCTTAATTGATCCATGATTTATGTTTCATCTTTCCTTTTCGTTTGGTTCGAGAACTACAGCGATCAATTCCGATTCTTTTTTTTTTATATTGAATCTTTTTTGATCGAGATGTATGGCTCCATGAGTCTATATGTCTATATAGATCCTATTTATGGATTAACGAAAATGTGCAAAAGTTCTATTTACCTTTGCCATTTTATAAGTTTCTTTCTTTTTTTGTATGGCATCGCCACTCCCTTTGGTGACATCCACTAATTCGGAACTGAATTTGAAAGCCATATTTTGACCCAGATGTTTTTTAGATGCCCCTGATAACCAACAAATGGCAAGTGCTTTTCCTTGTGTGAATCCTAGGGAACTTGATGAGTCGATCCGCCTACATGTTTTGCTTTTACTGCTATATCAAGAGTTACTCCATGTATTGCTTGACGTAAAATCGTAAAACAGATAGTCAATTTTTTCTGTCTTTTGTTGAATCTTTTTCATTGCTCGATAGATAATTGGATAAGCCAATGATTTTTTTTCCATGTTTACTGATTAAGGGAAGAGTTTAGATCACAAGAGTTCATAAGCTTTTGTAATGAAAATGGAATTCACTGACAATTGACAACTGTCTACATCCCACAACATAACAAAATTGTAAAAAGGAAGAACATAACTATTATGAATATGGTTCGAAGTATGCTTTCAGAATAGAAAATTCCAAAACCTTTTGGCATGAAGTAGTTAATTGGACAGTGCATGTCTCGAATTGAAGCCTGATTGTAGCAGTGAAAAACATGACTCCTAAAGAAGCTTGGAGTGGAATCAGATCTTCAATTAAGTATTTTATTTTTTTTGGTTGTCTTTCTAATGTTCTTGTTCCTAAAAAAAACTAAACTTGATGATTAAAGCTTAAGTTATGTCTTATTAGGAGTCAGTGTGGAAACAAAGGCCTACAAGCTTTATGATCTAATTTTACAAAGGATCATATCAATAGAGATGCCATTTTTGAAGAAGACAAGTATTGTGATTGGGATGAGAAATATGAAAAGGAAATTGTATGTGATCTGGAAATAGGTGATCTTGAGGAGGAAACTGATATAATATCTGAAAAAGAAAAAAAATGTTGAATCAAATCATGAATGTGAAATCGATAAAAATAGATCACCAGATGTTCATGAAAGGATTTGACGACTACCATCTTGGATAAAGGACTAAAACTGAAGAAGGTCTCTCTAAAGAAGATGATATTGCCTACTTTGCCATATTTGCATCAACTGATTCTGTTCGCTTTGAAGACGCTGTGAAGAAAGAAAAATGGAGAGAAGATATAGACCTGGAAATAAAAGCAATAGAAAGGAATGACTCGTGGGAGTTGACAAATTACCCGAAGGAGCAAAGAAGGTTGGTATGAAATGGGTTTACAAGACTAAATTTAATGAAAAAGGTGAGGTGGATAAATACAAGGCTAGGCTTGAAGTGAAACAGTATGCTTAACAATATGGAATAGATTACACGAAAGTTTTAGCTCCAGTTGCACGAATGGAAACAATTTGTTTAGTGATTGCGCTTGCAACTAAAAAATGATGGATTATACATCAGTTAGATTTGAAGTCTACGCTCTTATACAGTGAATTGGATGAAAAAGTTTTTATGGAGTAGCCCTATGGATATGTGGAGAAGGGAAACGAACATAAAGTTTACAAGACACTAAATGTGTTGGACCCCGATCTTTGAGTGAAATTTGAATTATGAAAATGAAATTTAAGGAGTGCTTGGTGAATTTATTGTATAATAGATGGCTTAAAAGTTAAAGAATATTGAGAAGAAAAGAAATGATTTGATTTTGATATCTTTGGGGTTTTGAGTGGATTGGTATGGTTTATGAAATTAAGTAGATGAGTTGATTGAAATTAAGTTGAAAATCATGACTGAAAAGAGAAAGTGTGAAAATATGAAAAATTGTAAAAAGTTTGACTTTTTGGCCTTTGAGGGTTGACTTTTGATTTAGGCAAAATTTGATAAAATGGTCTTCTGAAAACTTGTAGATTATGTTAAGAGCTTTCTGTAGTCATAAAGTTTGCAATTTTTCGATATCGGGAGTGGAAATTATGATCAGTCAAAGTTTATGTTTGATAGGGTTGACTTTTGACTTTAATTATGACTGAATCTTTGATTGAGAAATTAACCTAGTTAGAGGTTAATTGAGCTTTGATGTTCTTCATGAAAATTGAAGGATTTATTTTGATCTTTACTTCGATATAAAGTATGAAATTTTTCGATCAAGGAATAATAAGTTATGATTTTTACAAGTTTATGTTGTGGTTTTAGCATGATTATTAGAGGACAGAACCTTTGACCGGAAAATGGACTCCCTTAGGAGTCGAATTGAGTTTTATGTTCTTCGTGGAAGATGCAGAGCTTCCCTCAAGCTTTCTATAGAGACTAAGTTTGTCACAATTGGAGTTCGGGATTAAGAGTTATTAAGGTTGGAAGTTTCGGATTTAAGTAGGTTTAAAAAGAAGAGGAAAAATTGATGCATCCCCGTCGCTAGGGCGACACATCGCCATAGCGATGGGGAGCGTCCAGCCGCTGTCGCTACGACGACGCATCGCCATAGCAACACATCTTAACTTTAGATCAAGTCTTATACTACCTTTCTAACCCAACAACAACTCAAAATCAGTCACAAACGCATCAACCCAAGAAATCTAACCATTTTTACCCTAAAACCCTAAAATCTTCGATTATACTACATTCAACATTCTCTAGGTTTAAATCTAACCAAAACAAGTTTAACACAAGCAGAACTTACCCGAAAATGGTTCGAAACTGTCGGAAAACTCTTGAAATCACAACTCTCTTCTCTTCTCTCCTTCCTCCACCGATGGCACTTCTCCTTCTTTTCTCTTCTCTTTTCCTTCTTTCTTCTCTTTTCTTTTTCTTCTAAGTCTTTTAAGTCTAAAGACCATTTAACCCCTCCTAGACAAGCCTAAATCACTCCAACCTATGTAAACTTCCCAAAATGCCCTCATACACTCTTACCCTTTAATTCTCATTTCAACCACATTAAACTCGATTAATTCTCACTTAACCACAATTAAATCTTAATTATCCAATAATACTCCCAAATAAATCAAACTAAGGCATAAAACGCATAATTAACGAAATTCATGCTTAATGACATCATAAAAAAAATTTGGGGTCCAACAGGTCAACTATCTTTAGCTGATTGACTTTGAAAATAAACTTATAAGCTTGTTTGGTAAATAACTAGTTGGGTTGGTTGATTCAACCCAACCAGCTATTTTTCAACTAGCTCCAAATAGGAGCGTTTTATCCTATCAGTTCATAATTTTTTGGCTTTTTCTCTGTTTTGCCCTCGCTACGCTTAATTCTCTCGCATCTCCAGACTCTCGTTTTCTCTCACCGACTCACCCTCATGTGATCTCACCGACTTGCTTCATTCGTTATCAATGAAGGAAAGTAGACCAAATGGAGGGAAGGTTTGAAGAGCTTCCTGGTTCTTCTTTTCTTTTCTTTTCTTTGTTTTTTTCTCTCTGTTTGGATCCTTAGAAAGTATCGAAGAGGAAAGAAGGAAAAATCCATCTATTTGTATACTGGTTTTCATTTTTGCGATGAATTCATTAAAGGAGTCTTTGTTTTAGGTTTTGTTGACAAGAAAGTTACTTTTAATAATGTTTTAACACTAGTTACTTTGAAAAATGTTTTAACACTACACCCAACAAAAAAAGGAGTTCTGTGGGTTATGATTTCCAGTGATATTTGATTTGGTTCAAGTGAGTACTTTTCTCTTACTTTGTATTTGTGTTGTTAAGTAGTTAGCAATTAATCTTTTGGGTGTAGAAAATGGAAAGGGAGAGAATGGAGAAACTGAAGCAGAAGGCCGCTAAAGAAAAGGCTGAGAAAGAGAAAGAAAGCTCTGACAAGGTAAATAATTAAATATCACAAGACTCGTATTTCTGAGATTGATGTGGTTTAAATCTATCCTAGTTTATCTTCTCATTTTTGTTTCGTGAATCAACCCATAAAACCTTCAAATTTTTTTATTTGACTCTAGGTTATGCATTAGCGCATCAGTCGCTGGAATATTTTGAATTGCTTGTAGTTTAGGGGAGGATGAAGTTTCGTAACTAATAACCTGGTCAACTTGTATTGCTGAGAACGTGGGCGTTCCTAATGCAACTCATACTCTTTTAGTATCAAATGGTTACTAGGCATTACATACTTGATTGAAGGGTCACATCGATCCTGTTTGCATTGGAAATTCAATTTCCGTTCTAAGTTGGTTGTTTTCTTTTCTGCAGAAACCTGAGGGGCCCCATCCTGCCTGAACTTGTGATCACCGCAAGATAATGGCAACATTGCTGGGGAAATAATTGTCAGAAATAAATGTGGACTTTCAACTTGTGGCTTTTGTATATAGCTGTTATCTAGTCGATGCCTCTTTAGTTGTTATGAAGATAATCAAGTTCTTGTATGCAATCCTTTTATGCAATGTGGGGATCATCCTGATCTCGGAAACAGTCTGTACGTGGTTTTTGGCATCTTGAATATATTTGGGTTGCTTGTATTCTGTTTATGATATGCCTGAAAATCAAATATCTCATGCTAACGACAAAGCGGCAGCGAGAAGCTTCTTCACGACTAATTTTTGTGTCTCAGGTCTGTGTGTTTCATCAATTGTGGCTTGCGTTTAATATACTCGGAGTGATGGAAATCAGTTTCAATTTGTGAAAGGATCTCTTGTAGTTGCCTCCAATACCAGTAGGCATTTCTGTATAGTAAACCGTGGATTATTGGGATTCTGGTGTTTCTCCTCCCAGATTTCTCATAGCCTTACAATAATGTTTTGGTTCATTGGTTGAGAACGAGTTACAGAACTTAGGCTGGAATCTTTATATTGGCTGAACAGAGCATGGAATGCTTCTCTTTTAGGATTGTGTGAAACCTTTAGTCATTTTATCAAATTACTGCTTCCCGTAATTTTTCATTCATTCATTTTTAATTCTGGCATTTTGTTGGTTTTATGAAAGGTAAATCAATATCTGGAATTGAAAATCCAGATATTCACTTCCAAGTTTCATACTTTGGAGCTAATTCTGAGTTTCGCCGCCTATGAATTCCTTCTTGCCTTTCCTTTGTCCAAAACTGCGCGAAGCATTGTGTTACAAAATATACTTAAATTCTTCTGATCGATCTGAAGCGAAAAATTTTTGGTGGAAAAGACGATATGTAAAAAGTGTTAAGAACAACGGGAGAAAAAGGAAGTTAATCACCTTATGCGGTTGCAGTTCCCATTTCATGAGAAGAGTTAAGAAGAGCTTTTAGCAGCCAGATGGGTGTCCTTTGTGAAGGTCTATCGTCAGCATTTGCAACTTCAGTAACTCAGACAATTGATCGTCAGATTTGAATGACTTAACCCAAAAATTAAATATGAGATTTATCTTGGCATGCTGATACATACAATTTGAGCCACTTCATTAACATTTTCCTAGAAAGCAAGAAAAAAAAATGTTTGAATTGGGGCAAAATTTTATTGTAGAAAGATGAAGGAAATGGACATGAAATTTGACGCCAATGACGCTGGTCATTGGCATTGTGATTAAATTGTTCTTTATTTAGATTTGTCTTAATTTTAATATCAATTAACAATTAAAATCTCTTTATCTAATTACCTAGGTAATAGTACAAGAGTTTTTATAAACCTTCACCACTTCCTCATGGATCGAAAATCTGTTCACCATTATATTACTACCAAATGATAGGTTTACTTGCCTTATGATTTGAGTACTAGTATTGTGATAGAATTTTTTTTTGTATTTTTGAATTCGAAAAATATCTTAATGTGCCCTTATTTATCAAATATCTCATTTTAGACCTTAAAATTTCTTAAACTTAGGCCCCATTTAGTTGTTAGTTGATCAGCTATTTTTTAACTGATTGATCAAAATCAGCTGATTGACTTTATTAAAAAGCTATTAAATTGTTTGGTTATAAGCTGGTTGGGTTGGTTGATTCAACCCAAACAGCTAATTTTTTAGAAATTTCTTGTAAGGAGCGTTTAGGACAATCAACTAATTACCCTTTACTGTATGCAGATTTTGCCCCTTAAGTTTTGCCTAGCTCATTACCGTCTCATTTTTTGTTTTCTTTAGATTCTTCTTTCTTTCCTTAGCTAAGGCACCGTTTGGTTGTTACCTAATCAACTATTTTTTAACTAATTGACCAAAATCAGTTGATTGACTTTATCAAAAAGCTATTAATTTGTTTGGTTATAAGTTGATAGAGTTAGCTGATTCAACCCAACCAACTCATTTTTTAGAAGCTCCTTATAAGGTGCATTTAGGGCAATCAGCTGATTACCCTTTACTATAATGCTGATTTTGCCTTTAAGTTTTGCCTAGCTTATTATTGTATCATTTCTCATTTTCTCTAGATTCTTCTTCCTTTCCTTGGCTAAGCCTTGCATCTCTCACAACTCTCACTTCTCAACCAAATCAGTCGTCAGTTTCGGATCTGTGTAGCTTGTATGAGAAACCAACAGTTTCGGATCTGTGTAGCTTGCATGAGAAACCGACGGTTTCCTCTTTTCTTGTTTCCATTTTCTATTTTACACCTTTTTTTGTTTTCATTTAGATGTACATTTAGGGATGCCGATCACACTAGCCTCTTCTCTCTGACGTTATCCCACAGTGGTGATTGGCGGCGGTGACTTAACCATGATTTGTTTTCAGGTTCGTGATCGGAAAAATAACCTTAGCCCTCTTCTCTTTTCCTTCCATTCTCTCTATTTGAACATGTAATTGTATGTTTATTGTGCAGGCATGCTTGGTTCTTGAAAAGTCATTAACTTAGTTATTGAATCGATGGTTTTTGTTGGATGAAAGTTAACTACCTGATGAAAAGTCCATGACTAAAAGAGATTGGGAGTGGCTTCGTGTTTTTCTTTTAAGGCTTGTTTATTTTGAACTCTAAAGCTTACGAGAAACTAGGCTTAGTTCTTAAAATTGAGTCTTTACGTATTGAAGCTATTTGGGTAACATATGGGCTTGATGTACAATTGGTGAAATGAGTTGAAGGTTGCTCTGAACTTGTGTCCTGGGAAGGCAAATGGTTTGGTGCTAATACTGTTGTTTGAACACCAATTTCCATCTATTCATAACCTTCTTTGTTTCCTTTCTTTTCAATAGTTTTGACTATTACTTTTCTTCTTCGCTTCAATTGTTATTTTGTGCATTTTTTGTTATTTACGTTGCTTAGATACCTAGAGAATACTTGGGGTATCTGAAATTTGAGTACCTTAAGTAGAGATATCACATATATGGGCAAATCAATTGTGATACCCCTTTTAAAAAAAGATTTTAGAGCCTTATTTTCCTCCTTTCTTGGTATAACAATTAAAAATTTGAGGTTGTCAATTTTGATGATGAGCTCTGATGACCCTGTTCTTTTTCTAGGTAAGCTTGATTCTTTGTTTTAGTTTTGTTGGCCTTGTGATATGTCTTTGATGAGATTATTGGGCCACCAAGGTTTTGAAATTAAAGTTAGAAGAGAAGATTTCTTTAAAAGGTTATATAGTTTGAAAGCTATACATATTTTCCTTCTTTTGTATCTCTTTTTGAACGAATGCAACCTTACATGCTGCAGAGGTGCTCAAATTTGCAAACACATTGGTGAGGATGAACAATTATTGGGTTTTCCATGCAAAGTACTTGGTTTCCTCTGGTATGTTATTCTTATACCACTTTGTTACTTGTTTCTTCACGTTGCGTCTATGTTGATTCCAATTTTACTTTTGCTTAATCAATTTATGAAGCAGATGATACATAATGGTTGTTTCGATGAATTTGCAAGTTAGGTCTGGGTAAAGTGGGAGCAGAAACGCTTGTCACTCACCTCAACCTAATAGGTAACTTATCCTGCAATCTTTCCTTGGAACTATCTGTTGATTTCACAAGTTATCTAGTTGTAACTCTGTTGTAACTATCTATCCATTATAATTATCTATTTTATCCTACAAATTGTCTAGTTGTAACTATTTGTTGTTTTAAGGGAATATCAGTGCCTGTAGTTCCTCTTTAGGACTAGTCTGAAGCTAAATCTGAGACTTAATGAAAGTATATTTGAGATAGATGTTTCATTAAATGAAGTCTGATAGTAGTTGAGATATCAATGGATTTACTGCAGTTGAAAAATGAAATATGTTATAGAAAGTTGCATTAATTTCGTGGGCACTATAGTTACTTTTTTTTATGGCATTTAACTCCATTTATTACTCACAACTGGACACTTTCTCTTTTTCACCTATAAAATGGAAAAGCTCAACACATTGTTAGTTGTTAGTCTTTACAACTTGCTTTTTTCTAGTCATTAGGTTCTTCGGAATCATCAAGCTAAGCAAAATACTTCACTTTCTCCCATAGATAAGGTACAAACTGCTTTTATTTAGTGTTATTATTCAGTTGTTAGTCTTTACAACTTTCTTTTTTCCAATCATCAGGTTCTTTGGAAGTGTGGTGATATCAGTGCTATTTTAGGAATTTGCAAATCAGGTAATTCTTCTTTTCAATGATATATAAAGTTTGATCCCCTTAATTGAATTTTTTAAGAGTTTTATAGCTTGTGTCTGATCAAATTTTGTATCCTTGTGCGGTATCTTATACCTTCATTATAGTTAACAATAGGCTTCCTAATCACCAACTTGTGTGTTCATTCTGACTAACAGCTTAAAATTTGAAGTTCACTGACTGTCCAATAGTATCAATCTTATTCTTTGGATTGGAGTTCCATTCCCTTTTTTGTTAAGAAGCCATTATATGGTTAATCTTATTTTTTCCTTAGTTTGATATGGATAGTTATTTTCTTTTGAAAGGCCTTATGTTCTGAAAATTGAATTTAAGGGTCTGTTTCATATAAAGATCACTCTGAAATAGGTGTGAGTTGCTTTTATATTCTGAAAATTGTATGTCAAAATAATTCATAGTTTCCAATGGTTTCTATCTGTTGGACCTTGTTTCTGGAACTCAACTCTTGAGTTGTGAAAACGGGAGCTTATTCCATGAAAATCTCCTTAGGGTTATTCCAATAAAAAAAAATTGCAAAGCCTGCATTGGAGGACTTCACCACGGCAACAGAATGTTCGTAGTGGCGAATCGTTGGGAGAAAATTCTTCACCACGGTAAACTAAAGTTTCGCCGTGGCGAAAATACTAAAATAATTTCCTATGATCCTTCAGGAAAAGTTTGCCGTGACGAACTCCTGACTTTACCGTGGCAAAGATGCTCAATTTACCACACCGAAATACCTTCCATCTTTCCTAACCTTAATTTCAATATAAGTTGTCTCAAATTCACTTCCTCTAATACAGTATCATTTCATGACAATTCAACTACCAATATTATTTCATCATACTCTCTATTCTTTAATCATTTAATTCCTTACTTAACACAAATTCTCATCCTTCATAATTTCCTATCTTTCTTTTTCCAAAACACATTTTACTTATATGTAACCACAATTGCTGTTCAAAAATTCATCATCTCAAATCAATTACTTTCTCAAGTATACCTAAATTCAACTCAATCCTATTCATACACAAATTCATACTTCCATTCAACATCATCCATACATGATTCATAATTCATTAACATCAAAAGATAAGAGTTCTTAATGACATTTCAAACCACCATACATCAATGTCTCAAAATTCCAAAATACAAAAGATACTTGAACTAATAATCATTGAAATGCGACTAAAGCCTCATGATTACAAAATTTAGCTTAAAATACAAAGCATGCAGGACTCGAAGCGATGCCTTGACTATTGATCACTCGATCTCATTTTCTTCACCTGAAGATGGGATGGAAGGGGGTGAGCTTAAAAGTTCGTGGGTAACAAGTTTATAATAGATAACAAGCAAAACTATTTATGAAGCTCATTTGCATTGAACATTTTCATAAACATAGTCATTCCACATTTAAAATCACACAACACTTATTTCTCAAAACTCTCAACAATTTAAATCATGTATGCATCAAATTGTCGACATATCATATGCACATAAGCACATCAAAATAGTTTGGGTAGATCCATAAACATGACGCACTACACATTTTCACATAATGGTCCTGTGCAGTCGTAAACTTGAGGGAGTCCATGAAGGAGCTCCGTGCCACTAGCAGGCAGGCAGGAGAAGCCTTTAACCTTGATCAATGTGCACGTGACATTCTTGAGGGACTACTACAAACCCACGTAACACATATTTCATGACTTGAAAGCAGACTGCCCAAATGGCACATTTTGAAAACATGATTTTTCTTGACATTTTGCCACAAAGACATATTTCGAAAACACAATTGTTCATGAACATGAAATATCTCCCATTTCATCAACCAAATTCATATATCAAACATATAGCAATTTCTCAAATCATTTAAAACAATAATGCAACAATTATGAAGCAATTTGAAATCATTTTATTCTTTTGCTTTTAAAGGAAACAATTATGGCTCATTAATTCTATTATAAACATGAAATCCATGTTGAATTTCCTTGCTTAAGAAACTGGCTTAAGGATGTCCTTTATCTTGCTTCTCTTGCCCTCTTTGATTCCTGTTATCAATGAAAAAATTTCCCATTCAATAGGAATACAATTTGAGGACCTATATATAGCATAACCTGTAACATCCTGTTACCGGTGTGATGAGTGTTAAGTCAAAACAGACTTCACGTATTAAATAATTTTGATAATAAACAAAGAGAAAAATACAAATGAAAAGTAGAC
>JANJEY010000004.1:48010126-48035602 GCA_024703695.1 Erythroxylum cataractarum | reverse complement strand
GGTATCGAATATTTTGAATTTGTATTCGGCTGATGCTGAAAGGGCCATTAGTGGCTGGAGCTTAGTTCTTGTGGTTAGTCTACGAGACTATAGCTTTATATATAAATAACATACCTTATTTTCTTCCGTAAACGTATCACCCAAACTCGCCCTTAGCACAACCATATGATAAACCAATATGATGATATCCAGAGTTTCTTATAGCTATATCAATCTAAACAGTTAGTCTCACTATTCAGAAAGATTACAATTGAGTAAGAACACTCAAGGGATTAACCAACCTGCAAATAGCACAGCCACCAATTCCAGATTCTAGACTTTTAACAACTCGAGTCGATTGAATAATGATAGATTTTGCTCCATGGCCAAATTTATTACAGTTTGGACAACACCAAGAAGCCTTGGCAACTGACTGCAAATCCAAGCATGCTGCAGCACAAAAATATCCAACCAAGTCAAAAATAATGTGAGAGAACCAAATGACATAAGACATTGTTCCTTTGCAATGAGAGTTATTCGGTGAGAAGCAGTGAGAAGAGTTAAATACAAATACAACATGCCAACACAACTATTGAACAGGAACATTAAAACCATATAGTATTTGAGAAGACTAAGAACGCCAAAGGGAAATAAACTGAAAAAAGCATTCTATTACATAACACATAACTAAAGATATAACATAAACTGCAAACAAGATATACATGGATGAAATGCCTGAGGACAAGTTTCACATCATATTAGGTTCCCCCCATCTCCACATTTTGTGCACATATCATCGTTCACACTAGCTGTAAGGCTTTTTCCATTTTTCAGTGAAATAGCTATGTCATGGAGGGTCAGTCCATTGGAACTGTAAATGTGACGGTAACTGCAAAAGGTACAATTATTTGAGTAGAGATAAATCGATCTAATTTACATCATCAAGATGTCAGAACTACTTTTAAGAGGCTACTCACGGTTGACGCCTAGCAGCCATTCCAGCGTGTGCCTCAAATTGAGATGGACTGATCTATTCATGCAAAGAAAGATAATTGAATAGTATGAGATATCAAAGGATTGAACTTAAATCATCACATGCAAACTTCACGAACCACTATGACTGTTCATCTTCATCACCTTACCTCTGTTTCACAGCAATTACAGAAGATGCCATCTCCATGCTTGTAGCCGCCTAGTATTTTCTGAAAAAAAATGCATCACCAAATTAGGTCAAGAGGATGACCAAAAGAATACATATATCATGGTTACAAAACACACAACTTACATGTCCTTTTACATGATAAGCTAATTCAGCACCATCTGAAAGACCATCAGGCATAAAAAGTAGCCGGTGAAGATCATTATCTCTGCCAATTTTCTCCAGGTTAAATAATTCAAGGTAGAACTTAACAAGACAAACAGATTTTGATTATTATAACAGTAATAACCTTCTCTTTGAACCACCCTCTGGTGTTTTTTTTTGTTTACCAACCCAGATTCATAGGAGCTTGGTCTGTGAGTGCAATGAACCCATCAGCGAACAAGACAGTATTGTGAACATAAGTCAGATACCTTTACATAGGAAAAGCTGACAAGCAAAAAAACAAAGAAAATGCTAAAATACAAACAAGAAAAAGATAAGAACTTGTTTTCACTATTATTTCCCATTCTATTGAGAGAGAGATAGAGAGGGAGGGACAGACCGCTTCAATGCACGTCTCTGCTATTCTGAAATACTCATAAAAGTGCTCTGACAAACTTGCTGTGTAGAAAAAACTTGAAGTTGGCCAACCACTTCCTCCTAAGGTTTGGTTGGGTTGGCTGCAAATTTCACAAAATTCTCAGCAAAAAAATTATTAGAAATTAAGTTATAAACGTAATGCTGCAATCTACGAAATTTCCAAGAGAAGAAATTGCAACCAAAGCCTAGCACCATCTAGAAGAAACAAGCAACCTGCGCCAGATAAAAGTTTTAAAGGCTTTTGTAAGAACATCAAGCAGTTATTCAATAAATTAACCCCTTGGCGCTTTATATTTCTTCTCCTGCCACTCAATTGAATCCTTATGATGTTTACATACCACATCAGACTTAAAACAAAAGGACTGCGAGAGCAGGGAAGTAGCGATAGCCCCAGATCACTAAAGAGAAATAGCATCTATGATAAAATCTATCTAGAAAGGCAAACAATATCAGTGTGCGTGGGCTATTAAAGATCCGACTCAAATTAACTGAAAAATCAATTGAAAGGGAAACAGGAAATGATAAAATATATCTTGACATACGATATCAGCATGTGTATATTTTGAGAGATTAAGAAAGAGGACCAGAAAGGATAGATGGGAGAATAACCAACAAGAGTCAGAACCGCAAGAAGTTAGTGGGAAATCTTCAATAATCAGGAAAATATAAAAGAGGAACAAGTAAAGTTATGTCTAGGTAAGAAAGTGAAATCGAAAGATATGAGGGAGAGATTATGCAATCAAATGCATTCCCTCGAACATGTTTGTCATAGAAAGTGCCCGGCTCTATAATGCAGAAAAACTTTTGGAACTATCTAACGTGTCTTAACATTGAAGAGAACAGGATACAGTTGCCTTTTACACCTTAGCCACTTGTAATTACAGTAAAGCAGCATTTATTCACATTACAGGAAATTGTATCACTTTGCATTAAACCAGGAATAACCGAATTGGATTTACTAAAAGTTGAATCAAGCAGAGGGAAAATGTTCTAGGCTAGAACTTTATAAACCTTTTTAGTATTAATTACTCCAAACATTAAGTAATACAGCCAAATGATTCCAGGCAGCTTATAGAAAAGGAAAAAAGAGGGGAAAGGTAAAACTATAAATTAGCATATAAGGTTAGATACGAAAGTAGACGATAGGAAGTTTCACCTTAAGAAAAAGTAAGGCAAAGGTAGCTTGCTGTAATGTCTTGTATCTGGACCAACCTTTTGATTGGTTGGCTGAAGATTAGCTGCATATGCAATTAAGATTAATCAAAAAAGAGCATGAAGAATTCATATACATATAGGCCATACTTTTTGATATTATTATTTGTTGAGTGGATTGATTTTTGACAAAATTAATACAAACATTACCAACTCCGACAATTATCAAAAATGGCTCAATAAGCAAGTACAATATGCAATAAATCAAACATTATCACCTTTACAAACCTGGAAGAATTCCTCATTAATGGATGAAACAGCCATGCCTTTCACAACTTCATCCAGCATACTTGGCGGAGCAGTCTTTACTTCTTGAATAATACTGTAAATTGGCCTCCCATTCTCTAGGTGAATATGATTATTTGGATGTCTAGTCTTAAAACCAGCATGCTGCTCAAACTCATAAACCTATCAGGTACAATTCAGTCTCACAATACTATAAATGGTTAATCAATTTGTGCAAGTGCAATCAGAGTAGAAAACACGCCAGCTTACTCTGGAGAAATTGCAAATTGAACAGCCGCACAAGTACCCTCCACCATCTATAATTCCATCTAGCTCCCGCTGGCACATCATTACAACAACATTAGGATTTTGGACGATCAGTAAAATGTACGCAATCAAAGCAACGAAACATCCATGCTTACTTACCGCTGGGGAAAGGGATACATACTTCAGCCTCGCCCCATCAAGGATGCCAGTTGACAGCAGCTTCCTAACATTTGAAGGATAGTTGTGAGGAACTACTTTCTTACATATCTTCGACTCCATATTGGAAACATATGTACAATCATCCATACTTCCAGAAACTTCTCCGCCGGAATGATTACATGAAGAGTAATCCCTTGCATCTTCTTCAGTGTAAGACACTCCTCGATCGATGGCACTAGTCGCAGGTTCAGCCACCGAAGTAGCGGTCTGGGTGTCATAATCCTCATTTCTTTCGCTAATTTTGAGAGTAATCCTCCTAATCCCAGATGAACTAACATGCTTAAGTATCGACAACACTGCGTGACAAACAGAAACCGAACCAGGGTTATCATTCTGAGGGATGCTGACATGCGCGCCCGTGTTCTCACTAATCGGTGGTTCTTCCTCACTCAGGGCTTCTACCGGACTCGAACTTCCAGAAGACGTGTAAGTTTCCCTGCCACGACCCACTAGGTAACTTCGTAACAAGTCAGACCAGTGGCTGCTAATCTCGTGACAACTCGAAGCATTTTCTCTAGGCGAAACTCTGGGACTCGAAACTTCAGACTTAATACCCTCAGTTGACGCTTCTTTTGCCTCTTTCCTGTAGGGAAACGCTTCCTGCTGTGTGCCAGCTACCAGAAACTCGTTATCCGAAGTATTATCTTTCTCAAAATTCACATCCGAGGCCATTTCCGCACAAATTACACTTTCTCCCATGGACAGACTCCAAACTTACCCGAAAACCGTAAAACCACGAGACAAATTGAATAGTAATGTACATTATTACACCAACAGTGCTTCGTTGTTTGGACTTGAATCGGCTTTTGGCTCTAGAGAAACTTGGAACAAAAAAGTACATTATTTACGAAAAAATAAGTAACTGTCAATAACCGCTAAAGCCGGTCTACCAAATCCATAAAGGCTACCCTATACAGCCTGAAAAATCAATTCAAACACAGCCTCTTGATCGAGCCCAAACACAAGTTCCCTGGAATTCGACCCAAACGAACAACCGCGAGAAGGAACTTTTTGAGTCAGATTCTGGATCTTATAGATCTGAGGTTAACGAATTGAGCTTTTGTTACCCATAAATTTGATTCATTCGATAAACGAAGGTTCAGAAGATAAGTGTTAGGGCAAGGGTTTTAGATTCTCCGTAAACGACTACTTGAAGCGGAAACGGAGAGGGCGGTAAAAAACCAGAGAGATGAAGAAGCTCGGCTCGCGGTTCTGAATCAGATTTAAAACTTTTAAAGAAAAAAAAAGAAATAAAATAACAGACTTTTCTTTTTTAAGGGAACTTTATATTTAAGTGAGGTCGTAAGTTCGAACTCTCTTATATATGCAGTTGTTTAAAATTTAAAGTTAGAATTTTTTCTTCTATTAGAGACCTATTCAACTCAAGTGAAGATTAATTTAAATGTGGATGACTTAAAAATGTCTTCTTATAATTGAGATCCTTAGAAAAAAAAGAAAAGCAGACTTATTTATATCAAAAACAAGTGGATAAATAGTAAGACCCACTCATGCAGGATCGTGCCACGTAGCAACTAGACAAGTGTCATGTATGTTCCGACAGATTTAGAGATGGGCGATTTTGATTGGTCGCAAGCTGATGTGCACTATTGGAAAAGGCTTTGGGCTCTGTACGATTACGTGTCATCTTTGGGCTCTAAAGCTAAACATGAAGCCCACCAAGTTTAACCGAAGCGTAAGTCTTTTTGTTTTAGGAGGTGCTTGTTTGGAAGGTTTAAAAAAAAAATGTGAATGAAATTAAAATTAATGGTTGGTATGGATATATCATTACATAGGTATCATTTTCATTCCTTGATTTTAAGGAATATTCCATTCCTCTGGATTTCTAGAGGAATGGGAGTGATTCCTACATTTTTTTTGCTTAAAATAAAAGCTAATTAATTAAAATAATTAAAAATCTAATTAAGTAATTAATCAACATAAAATCTAATTGATTAATTAAAGTATAATTAATTACGTGATTAATTAAAATATAATTAATTAATTAAAATGAAATTAAAATATAATTAAAATTAATTAATTAGTTAATTACAATTAATAAATTAAATATAATTTAATTAATTACAATAAATTAAATTAATTAAGATAAAATCTAACTAATTAATTAATTAAAATAATTAATCAACATAAAATATAATTAATTAATTAATTAAAGTCTAATTAAAATCTAATTAGTTAATTAAAATATAATTAATTACATGATTAATTAAAATCTAATTAAAATATAATTAATTAATTAAAATGTTAGTTAAAATATAATTAATATATAATTAATTAAAATGTAATTAATTAATTTGCTAATTACAATGTAATTAATTAAAATATTATTCATTAATTACTTAAAATATAACATCATTTGTATTATCAGATGAATGTAAATTATATTAAACTATATACTTGATTTTAAATATTTTTTTATTATAATTAGGGTGTACAAATTAAAAGTAATTATTTAAAATATATTTAAAATTTGTTATAAAACAAAATTTTAACAAAATTTTATTTATTAACATTTTTAACAAACTAACCACCGTCAACGGTGATGGTAATCATTCCTTCATCTTAAATAACCACCATAATTATAATGATTATATCCATTCCCATTCTCCAGTATATTCATTCCCATTCTCATTGTCCTTTATCAATCAAGCGCTCCCCTAAGTTTTTAAAAATCTATAAATAACTCATTTAAGCAAAGCTTCATTTATTAGAAAGAGTCGGAAATTTGTATCTTTGTATCAATTATAAATAATATAAAAGTTAGCAATTTTATTGAAATACTGTTTGTATCTTTCTCTTCTCATTATTTCTATTCTACTGAATTGGTTTAATGAATTTCGTGATTTTATTTTACATTAATGCGAAACATCTTAAATATGATGGATTTGTATTGCGAGTGTTAAACCACCCTAATTAGACCTTGGCACATGTTTGGAGTAAACTTGGAGTTAGTTGCAAAATTTTTGTAACATAACCTATGAGAGAATCTACACCGTCAATTCCCTACCTTAAATACCCAACTTTGGCCCCAATTGCAAACCCTCTCTCTCGCTCTCCTCTCCCTCCCTTGGCCGTTTCGCGTGAGCTTCCTTTGGCTCTCTGGAACCCAGCCTCAGAGAGTATCGTACGGTCTTTAATTTTTGTGTTTCTTTGTTAAATTTTGGATTTTTCTTTATGGGTTTTTAAAGTCTTTGGTTTCTGATCTTTATTTTGGTTCTGGGTCTTTCGTTTTTGGGATCTGAAGCAGTAATAACAGTCAGTGAAGATGTTTGGGAGAGCACCCAAGAAGAGCGATAACACGAAGTACTATGAGATTCTTGGGGTCTCAAAGAACGCTTCTCAGGACGATCTAAAGAAGGCTTATAGGAAAGCAGCCATCAAGAATCATCCTGACAAGGGTGGTGACCCCGAAAAGGTATATGTGTTTTTGATGGATCAGCTTGTTGAATTGGAGATTCTGTTGATCTTGGATTGAAGAGAACAAAATTTGAGATCTTGTGCCTTTTGTTTGAGTTTGTGATGATTGATTTAGTCCAATGGTAGAATATATCTGGTCCATCAATAGGTTAGTTGTAAATTGTGGTTGGATTGTACAGGCACTGGCTGCTGTGAATTTTCTAGGAGAATTTTTGTTGATCGTAATTTATGCTTGGTGTAATATAGCATGAGAGTCAAATGGTTGGTATACTGAAGTGCTGGAGTGGAAGAAATTCCTACGTGCAATTCAAGATATTGCAGTGGTAATTTTGATTTTCTAATAGTGTTACTCTATGTATGACTGACCGGTTTTGGCTGCTTCAGAACTGCAGTAAGTTGATATATTCTTGGCTGCCTATTTTACTCATATTTTCGTTCTGCGTCCATAAAGAAATGAAACCTGATACTCAGTTTATCTGGCATCAGTGAATTTTGCTACTTGATTAACTGGCTCATCTTTTCCTTTCCGAATTTTATTTTCTTTTGTTTTGAATTTTGTTAACCAGTGTGTTGTGAGAGTAGCAGTCATGTTGACTGTTAAAAATTTTCCTTTGATATAGTTCAAAGAGTTAGCCCAAGCATATGAGGTTCTCAGTGACCCAGAAAAACGTGAGATATACGATCAGTATGGTGAGGATGCCCTCAAGGAAGGAATGGGTGGTGGAGGCAGTGGTCATGACCCATTTGATATTTTCCAGTCATTCTTTGGTGGCAACCCCTTTGGAGGTAAGGATTCTTAAACCCCGGTTGGCCAAGTTTTGGAGTGAATACTATTATATTGAAATGTAAATTTCTTTTGACAAGCTGGTGGTAGCAGCAGAGGCAGAAGGCAGAGAAGAGGTGAGGATGTGATCCATCCTCTAAAGGTTTCTTTGGAGGATCTGTACAATGGTACATCCAAGAAACTGTCTCTCTCACGCAACGTTATATGTTCCAAGTGCAAAGGGTAAGTATTCTGTTATTGAATAATCTTTTTTAGCTTGGTAAATTTTGTATATTTTCTGGCTAAGATGGGTTTCCTTGTGTTGAACTTCACAGTAAAGGGTCAAAGTCAGGTGCTTCAATGAAATGTTCTGTTTGCCAAGGTTCTGGAATGAAAGTCTCCATACGGCACCTTGGACCTTCTATGATCCAGCAAATGCAGCATCCTTGCAATGAATGCAAGGGTACTGGTGAAACCATTAATGACAAAGACCGATGTCCCCAGTGCAAGGGTGAAAAAGTTATTCAGGAGAAGAAAGTATTGGAGGTTATTGTTGAGAAGGGTATGCAAAATGGGCAAAGGATTACATTCCCTGGAGAAGCTGATGAAGCTGTAAGTTGGAATGCTCACAGATCTTTTTTCTTTTAACTAAGCATTCATCAGAGACAGTTCTTGAAATTCTTGTAATTTTAGTTCATATGCTCATTGATTTTTGTTTGTCTTTTCCAGCCTGACACTGTCACAGGGGACATTGTTTTTGTCCTGCAACAAAAAGAGCACCCTAAATTTACTCGAAGGGGTGAGGACCTCTTTGTTGAACACGCACTGTCTCTTACGGAGGCACTCTGTGGTTTCCAGTTCATAATAACTCATTTGGACGGAAGGCAGCTTCTAATTAAATCTCAACCTGGGGAAGTTGTCAAGCCTGGTAAGATGCATTGAACCTCTTTGGCTCTATTCAGTTTCAAACACAGCTGTAGAAAAATTAACTTCCCCCGATATGCTTGTTATTTCTTTATAGTTGGTTTCTTTGAAGTTTAACAGTTCAGGACAGGGATATGGATATGTTTTTGAAGTGCAGCAAGTTTTCTTCCAAATTCTTTTTCCTTTTCCTCATTTCTTTCCTTTTTTTTTTTGTTTAAATATTTTCTTGATCTAATTTCCTTCTTGGTTCTGAAACTTGTGCACAATCTTCTTGTGGTGTTTTCCAAACCAGCGATACAGTTCAATGTCATTCCTCCGAGTATACATGCATTTAATTGGGGAGATTTAATTGCAGTTAATTTCCCCTTACTATTGGCTATGATATGTTCTTTACAGACACATTATCCATATTGCACATTGGATGATTGTTATGTTGAATGAAAATCATGTTCCTCTAGTCGAGAAGTTTTTGTCACTGATTTTTAGCTGTTCAGTTGTACCTGACTAATTTTTCTCACCAACAGATCAGTACAAGGCCATAAACGATGAGGGAATGCCCATGTATCAAAGGCCATTCATGAGGGGCAAGTTGTATATTCATTTTAGTGTTGATTTCCCAGACAGCCTGAGCCCTGAACAGTGCAAGTCCCTGGAGGGAGTGCTTCCACCCAGAATTTCGGTCCAGCTGACTGACATGGAGCTGGATGAGTGTGAGGAGACTACTTTACATGATGTTAACATTGAAGAGGAAATGAGGAGGAAGCAGCAGCAGAGGGCCCAAGAGGCATATGACGAAGATGAGGATATGCATGGTGGTGCCCAGAGGGTGCAGTGTGCTCAGCAGTAAGTTGACAGATGGAAGGCGGAGGGGATAAAATTGGATTGGGAGAGGCGAAGTGAGCAGTGTGGATTTGACAGATTAATTTTCTAGAGTAAGATTTCCTATGTTATATAGGTTTTTAGCGTACTAGTTGTTTGTACGGGTGTTATTGTTTCGTTTGACGTGTAATTTAAAGCAAATTACTCATACATAAATATTTTATATTCAATCTTAACGTATGTGATTTTTATTTTTATTTTTATGAAAGTTATCAAAATGAGCGGTTTGGCACTGACTAGCTATTCCCCTTTCATAATCGTAGAAAGAAAGAGATGAAGAGTGGATTTAAGAAAAGAGTCTTATATAATTGGTTCCTTTTATTTATTACTAAATCTTATGGTTAATTACTAAATCTACTCCAATATGTATGTTTGCAAAGTTGATAGTTTAGTATGCAATTGTTTAGAAATTGAGCTATTGTGAGCTACTCATCACCTGGTGATGCTCCTCTATTGAGTGTATGAGTGCGGGCTTAATTTATTCAACATACCAGCATTCTTCTTCAAGCTTGAGGGCTTCTTAATCAAATGTAAGTTAAACTAATATAAAAAAAAAAGGAGGTCCAATCTTCATCAAAGGTCAGCTAAGCTAATAGGATAGTTAGTGTCTATTTACACTTATGAAAGGATTGCTTATAAAAGAGAAACACCCTAAGATGTGTTCTCATAACCACAATTGAAAAGTTTAATTAAAGATTTCTCTATATACTTAGCCTATAATAAAGATAAACAAACAAATCAAGTTAATACAATTTATACATGTGTAATTAAATTATCTTTACATTCCATAAAGCATGCTCAAATAAATACTCTTCTATTCAAAATTCTTACGACAATACTTTAAAGATGAAAATAAAGTGAATTAAGTTTTTATTGATAGTAGGAAAAAGATGAGCAACTGAACATAAATGCCCTAGTTCTCTTTGTATCTAAAGCATGTCCACTATGCTTAGGCTCCTTTCTTAGCTTTTGTTCCCTGTTTAACACCCTAAAATGATAAGGACCAATTAGTTTGATTTTTGGGTTTCAAAGTTTTATTACTTTATATTTTGATAAATATTCAGTTGGAAAATCATTAGACACAAATGAGATTGTGGTATAGAGAAATCTCCTTTTTTTTTTTTTAAAGAAAGAAAATCACTTATAAATGCTCGAATATTGAATAAAATATAGGGAAAACAACATAAAACGTGCGAAGAACTATCTTCAATTAAGCTCATAGGGAAAGGATTAACTTCCTTTTAAGGGTCTGTACGTTCCCTTCTTTAGTTATCTTATTTTATATGAATATGTAAGCCATATGTATTTATATTTTACAACAATAGGGCATCAAGACAACTAAACTTAAAATTTTCCATCATGTGTAAAATGAATGAATTAGAAATGAAAAAATAAACTAGAAATAAAATAATTAATAAATCAAATGAACTTAGGATTTGAGAACATGTAGATATATCTAAGCTTTTATATTAAGATAAAAAAATATTGGACTTAAGAAAGCCTACAAATATAAAACAAAACTAAAAAGGCCTAAAGGGTTGTATAACACATGGAATTAAATTTGAAAAGGGCTAATAGAAGCTATGATTAAAAAATCAAACTAGTTCGGACGATTCAAATGTGAAAATCTTGAATCGACTACCTTTTTTATTTAATTTCCTTTAATACTTCTTGTTGTTAAAAATTAATTAATTTATTAAGTAATAGATCAATTTTTGTGAATTAATCGATTTTTATAAACCAAAATAAACTAACTAATTTTTATTTAATAGTCTCTCCTTTCAATTAAACTTTAAATTAATGATAATCTCCTTTAATCTTTAACTAATTTTATGATGATAAAATTGATTGAATCTTTTAAACCTTAAGTGTCTTGTTTTATTGGTTTAATCCAATTTTTAAAACATTAGAGGTATCCATGGCATAAGAATAGAATAAAAAACTTAGAGAAATATCTAACTATTTAACCACAAACCTAAAGAGATATCTAGAGTTTGTATTAAAAATTAAGATAAGAAATCAAGAAAAATATCTAAGTATTTACAAGTGTAAGCTTAAAAAAATGTTTAGACATTTAAGACCAAATTAAGAGGCCTAGAGAATTTTTTTGGTATTATATTACATTTAGGGCATAGTGAATATAATTTGTCATAATTAAGAGAAAAATTATTTTGAAATTTAAAGAAAATCTCTTGCTCATAAAGCAATATTTGCAAAACTTTTAAAAATGATTTAATTCAATTTTTTTTTCTAAAAAAATTGCATTTAAATTTTTGAAAAAAATTAAAGGGATAAAAAATTAATTCGAATGACTTAGTGCCTATTTGGATGAGCTTATATCAGTAAAGTTTTTGTCAATAAAGCTTTTATCAGTTTCTAAATACTCAGTTGACTGTTTGATTGTTAATTAAAAAAATAATTTTTTTGAAATAACTTCATACAGTAGACTGTTTGGTAATATAAAAATAAAAATAATTTTATTAATTTTAACTATATTTTATTTTGTAATAAAACTTATTAATGCATATAAATAATATTTAAAATATATTAAACAATATGCAAAGCACAATAGATTAGGTTTACATTTGATTTGAAAGAATTTAACTACTATTAGGTCTTTCATTAATGGAATGAGTTTAAATTTACTTTACAATTGTTTGACAAATTCACTTCCATTTAAATCGTGGCATAAAAAGTTTCATGCTTTGAATGACTTCAAATTGATACATATATCATGTAGACACTGCTGTAGACTTTGATGTTTACACCACTACAAAAGATGTCTCATTTATACCTTACGGTTACCTATTTCTTAGATAACCATCTGGTAGAAAATTTTAGATAACTATCTTGTAGGAAAATTATTTAAAGGGATGTCTCATTTTCTTGTAGGAAATAAAACTAATATCAAAACTAAATATTAAAACATATGAAAAAGCTAAATAATATTATAATCCCAAAATAAATGTTCAAGTTGAGTAATAGTTAAATACATAATAAATTATGCATTTTATTGTAATACAAGAAGATTTGCAATATATTCTCTCGCATCATTCATCTAATTATTTTGTGGCTTATTTAAATGATTTTCTTTAACATCTTCATTTTCATTGGTTTCTTCATTTATAGGAAATAATCAATCATCTTCATCATAGGGAGAAAACTCTTCATCCTTTTGAGCATTTAACCTTATGAGATTATGAATGGCCATTGAAGCAGTTACAATTTTAACTTGCTTTGGAAAAGAAAAATTGGGCATTTGACGTAAAATTTTCTACCTATTTTTTCAAGCGCCAAATGTTCTTTCGATTGTGCATCTTAAAGAAGAATTTGCACGATTGAATATTTCTTCCTTTCCTCTTGGAAGACCAACACGTCAAATATCAGGAAGATGATACCTCTCACCTTTGTATGGTCCTAAATAACCTTGCATGTAAAGACATCCTGCATCTACCAAATACATGTCTAATTCATTACAAAAATCACAATCATTTCATTTTCTTAGGCCATTTAATTTAAATAACAACATCCTTAAGTGCAACAAACATCTCTATATTTTCCTTCTTAAAAAATAATTTGGTACTTAATATAAAAAACTCACCTCCTATTTCTATTTCATTTATTTTTCGTAAGACGTCTATCACCTCAGAAATGCTAGAACCAGGTTCATCTTTTTTAATAGAGGTTACTGAAGTTCTATTCTCTAGTGCATCACATATACGGTCCAAATGTTTACATAACCTTTTTGTTACCCCTATTCTAGTATCATGTTTCTTTCTTTTTTTTTCCTTTCCTTTTGTAAAAATTCCTAGAGTTGGAGTTGATGAACCAATCTCATTATTAATATTTTCAATTTCTTGATTGACATTAATGTCTTTTAAAAAATTATCATCAAGATTGGTATCAACTAGGCTTTCTCTAGATGACACATAAACATCATTTGGTACAAAACCTAAAGAAGGTGCCTAAGCTTCTTTCGTTGTAGCTGCAACATCTTTAAATAAAATATTTAACTGTTTAATATGTTTCAAACCATTAGTTCAGAATTTGGCAGCTTCGGGATTTTCCTACAATAATATTGTTTAAGTTATTAAACTGTCTAGTAACATTAGAACATTATAAATATAAAGCTTAAATGCTTATCTTCAAGGCTTTTCAGACCATTCGTCACTTGCATCAATAGTTTGATTAGTAGGATCCCATCCTAATCCAATTTCCTTACTTACTAAATTTGTTTAAAGCTGCCAATCCTTTTTTCACCCATCCCATTTATTCTTAAATTGTTTGTATGCATAATTATTTTTAGTTTCATGAGCAAACTTTGAAATTATATTTTTCCATCCAATCTTGTTAAAGTGACCATTTGTTTGATTTACAACTAATGTCTCTTCCACAAAAATTTTGACTACAGTTTCAAGAGTTCTATTATTCCACTCCACTTTAACCTCTTTTTTCAATTTATCCCCACCTTGAATATCTTGACTTGGATTTGACATTTTCTATCAACAATAAAATCTCCACAACATATAACAATGAATTAAGCAAGTATAAGAAAATGGTCGATAAAAGAGATAAACACATAAGTTTTAAAATGTCAGTCATTTCCAGTTTGATCAACTAAAGGTAATTACAAGAAAAAGGAATGAAAAAAAAGAAACAAGAGATGAGTAAAAAGAGGATCTAAACGCCAACAACTCCATATTTCACCTCCAAAATAAAAAGTAAGGTCTCTTCATTTTTTTTGAACCAAACCGCCCTATCTCCTCTACTCTGATTGGTATTGTATTTTGTATCATCCATCTATTTCATTTATTTGACTAAATAAACAGATTTTGATGACTATAGCAAAGGAATTTAGAAATGACAATCAAGAGAAATATGAAATCATAGAAAACAGGGGTCTCTAACATAATTTACTCTCCAGTGATAACCATACACCAGAAATGATTGTTCTTAAAACATTGAGCGATTAAACTTCCCAAAGAACAATAACAACATGAATTTGTAGGTTGAAATATGATATTCATGAGAGCAATGAGAGCAAAGATATCATATCACACAAATTAAGCAAAATATGCTGTTTGGTACTAAAAATCTTCTAAACCAAAGCATAAACCTCCAATCCTAAAACACCTATGGGAGAAAGTTCTATTAGAAAGAATCGGTTTCAGTTGTACATGAAATTTTTACTCACTGAAATTCAAAAATAGAAGTCTTCTTGAAACAACAACATGATATTATAAAAAAATATCCAATCTTCTTTTAGATACATGCTTATTATAGCAGAGGTAACACTAAAGAATGACAATCAAGAGAAGCATTCAAAAAAATTAAATAATAGATAATTAATTTTGTAAACTCTTCTACCGCCTCCCCTTACTACTCTCTCACGACACTATTGCTTCTTGCTATTTCATGATGTGGCGATTTAATTTAGGGGTCTTTGGTTCACCCCATTGTTCACTCTCAAAATCTCTCCGCTTCCTCTATCTGCTTCCTTCTTATGCATTTTAAGTAAACATTTGCATTTAATGCAAACGTACGCAAACGTTCCAGTCTGCTGTCCTACTACACAGTTGGAATTATTTGAGATCCATTCTATAAAAACCTCACACATTGAACCCGTATTCATACAAATTTCCAGTGGCAACAATCCATAATTTACTTAAACAACCCCTAATATACACCATCCCTACATCCTCCGACACTTAGCCGATGCATATACATCATCAGCCGACGCACCCATACAAAGTCGTCATGAATGGAGAGGGACAAAAAAATGAGGAGGAAAAAAACAAGAAATAACATCCTAGAAATCTTAGAAAAAGTATACCAGAAAAGGCATACCTGTGGGTTGATTTGTTCTATGGTGTTCTTGAAAAGATGAGTTTTTGCAGTGTCCTTAAGAAGATGATCTGTTCTGTGGTGGTCACTTTTGTAAAACAAATAGCTTGCGATATAAACGTAAACATCGGAAAATTGTCTATTGAAAAAACTAAAATCAGGGGCTTTTTTTTTAAAAAAGTTCTAAATTTGAGCTTCTTAAAAAGCTGTATTTTAGCTGCCAAAAAAGCTGTATCTACTAAAAAGGTGTATTTTTTTCATTTTACAATTAAACACTCATTTTTCTTAAAAAAAGATTTTGCGGTAAAAAAATGCTTATTCACCCTCCAAAAGTTCAATCAAACAAACAGTTAGTATTGTTTAGATATTGAATATACAATATGTCCCTGTACCTCAATTGGAAAACTTACTAATCATGCCTTATACATTGATTGCATTATTACTGTTCGAGCACGTTGTTTGTTCAATTAGCTAAAGGTTTTGGTTTACTAGCTAATGGTGATTTTCAAATGAGATAAATTGGGGGTTGAAAGTCTATCTTTTTTTGTTAGACCCCAAATTTTTTTTATGATGTTATTAAGCATGAATTTGTGTTAATTATGTGATTAAGGCTTAGTTCGATTTATTTGGGAGTATTAGTGGATAATTGAGGTTTAATTGAGTTTAATGTGGTTTAAATAGGAATTAAAGGATAAAAGTTTATGAGGGCATTTTGGGAAGATTGCTTAAGTTGGATAGGTTAAAGCTTTGTTAGGAAGGGTATGATGGTCTTTTTCTTAGGCTTAAAAGAGAGAATTAGAAAGAAAGAAGGAAATAGAAGAAGAGAAGAAGAAGAAGAGTTGTCGTAGGTGGAGGAAGAAGAAGAGAAAAATAGGGTTTGTGATCCGAGAGATTTTCGACAGATTCGGGACATTTTTCGGGTAAGTTTCGCTTTGTTTAATCTTGTTTTGGTTGAATTAAACCCTAAGATGGGTTGCTTGTGTTAGAATTGTTGGTTTAGGGTTTTAAGGAAAAAATGGATAGATTTCTTTGGGTTGATGATCTTATGACTATTTTTAAGGTTTAAATGGGTTAGAAATGTAGTCTAAGACTTGCATCAAGGCTTAGGTGTGTTGCATTTGCAAGATGGGAAGGTTGGGGATGAGAAAAAGCTGGAAAATCAGGTTCGGGAGGAGTTTCCAGACCCGCATGTCGCGACGTACTCATGAGCACGTCGCCGCGTGCGAAGATATGCACGCCGCGTGCACTGAACGTGCACGTCGCCGCGTGCAAAAGTGTGCACGTCGCAGTGCACATGTATGTGCACGTCGCGGCGTGCGTTTAGGGGGGTGTACGCCACGGCGCACGTATGCGTGCACGCCACGGCGCACACGAGCCTTCGCCGCGACGAACGTAGCTTTCGCTGCGGCGCGCTCTGGCCGTTCGCCGCGAACGTAGCCTTCACCGCGGCCAGCCCCAGTTTTCCAGGGCAGTGAATTTTGGTATGTTGGGCATATCTTTTGCTACGGATATCCAATTGAGGTGATTTTGGATTCGTTGTGGAGTAGAGATAGAGGGCTACAAGTTTTACGAATAAAGGAAGTTCAGAATTTGCCTCTTAGATTCGGAAAATTGGGTTGGTAGTCAGATGTAGACTATTAGTGCTTTTACTTTTGCTTTGTTTTAAGCTTTTTGAATATTTCCTTTGAATATTGTTTGAATGGGAACTTGGTTTGTTATAGGAAACCAAGCCAACCTGATCCAATCGCAAGAGGAAGGACAACAGTGAGTCTGAGCGATATTAGGTAGGTAATATGTTTATGGTTGTTGTGTGTATGGGCAATATGTGTATGCTTGCTTACATGTGTGTGGCACTGCTTGTGTTGAATTATAAGAAATATTGAAAATGTATTGTGATCGTGATTATGTACTGCCTTGACAGGCATTATGGCATTGTGTAAGAATGAAAAGAATGAAAGCCTTGATAAAATGCTTTGAGCATGAACTGAATTGTTATGTGCTTTGTTTGGGTGAGAGAGTAACGGATCGTTAGTCACGTGCACGTCGACGTAAAGCCTTCTCCCGGTTTCCCTCTTGAGGCCACGAGATCCTTGAGAAATCGGACTCGTTTTTTTTTACGGTATAGATGCATGAAGAATTGTTATATTGTGAATTAACATGGCATATGATTGTGATGGTTGTAAATAGATAAGTGTTGACTCGTTTATTCTTGAATATATACATATATATGCTTGAATGTGTGGCTCGTTGCCCATGGCTATAAATGTATATGCCACTGAGCTTCGCAGCTCACCCTATTATCTCCCCTCCTCAGGTGCAGAACGAGACGATCGTTGATCTTGCAAGGTATTGGAAACTCCAAGATAATTAGGAGCTTTTGGTCTTAAGTTAGTATTTTTGGTTAGCCCGCCAAGCATATCATCATTGAGCATTCTCATGTATTTTGGATTTAGACTTTATTCTATATTATGTATGGTTGAGAATACTTGTTAAATTTCTCCGGATGATAATGACATGATGGCTTATGTAATTAGGATGATTAATGCATGTTTAGAATGCATGTGTAGAATGTGTGTATGTATGTTGGCGTGCATCAAAATTATGTATGGATGTTGGGATCGGGTCTAATGTTTTGGGGAGCTCGTCGCTGGCACGGCCCGAGGGGCCACCTCGAGACTAGGGATCCGGGACCCGGGCCTAACATTTAGTGACATTTGGCAGAAAAAGGAGGACATGTAGCTTATTTAATTACATGACAAGTGTCTTTAAAAAAAAAGGAAACACTCATCTTACACCATATGACATATACAATTCTTGGGTCTTTTTCTATTGTCATTTTCTGGCCATATACTCCCCATCTCTTCCCTCTCATTGCCAAAGCCCACACATAACTCACATTTTTGAGTTTTTGCCTTAGTTTTGTACATCATGTTCTTGAATTGTTCTTGCATGTGAGGCTAAGCAAGCTTGACATTTGAGGTGGAATTCAAGCAAATCAAGTAAGTGAAATAATGACATAATATGGTATATGTTAGATGAATTTTATTATGGCTAATTAGGGATGGATTGAATGTGGTGTTGGTGTTAAAGATGTGCTGGAAAATGAAGAATGAATGGGTACTTTTCTGTTATGATTTTTATGTACGAAAACAATAGTTTATGGCTGTTCTATGGATGATTTAAGTTGATATTTGAAGTATAATTGATGAGGAATTCATGCTAAATATAGGTGTTATTAAGGTGTTTTTGAATCTGGAAAATTAGAGTTGTTTGTGTGTTTGTAAAAAAACGTCTGTTAATGACATAAGTGACATTAATTTTATAAGCCTTAGTGTAACCAATATGTAAGTTATATTAACTTGAAATGAAGCAACTTTAAAGGACATGAAATCTGGAAAATTTCAGGTGTTAGTAATGTCTCTAAGTTTGTAAAATTCATTAAGTATTGAAGGTAGTAAAGTTACACACATTGGTGATGTTGATGATAAATTCTGGAATTTTAATTTCAGCCTTGTGTACATGTCGAACCAGCTGAGAAAATTCACTCTAAATTTGACTTGATTAAGAATAGGAATGAACCTAGACTATTGCTTGATTAATTGGTTAAGAGCTTGATAAGTTTATGTAGTTAATCGAGGTTATAACCTAAAGAATGGACTATTTTGATGTGGTTGTATTCAAAGCTGGAAGTTATGGTTTGTTAAAGGAATAAATGTATTCTTTTAATGTAAATTTGATCTTAACGAGATGAGTAATATGTATAAGTTATGGATGAATGAGCACTGAAGAACATGGGGTAATTATGAATGAGGTAAATGAATGAATATATATTGTTGGAAAAAGTTTGGTGAATGCATATATCTAGCTTGCCGAAATTCAAGATTTAAAGTAACAATTGTGTGCATGTGTTATAAGTGGCTTTTTTTGATCATGAAAATGTTCAAGGATAAGTGTAATGTATGGTTGATGAATTTGGAGTAAATCAAGCTAACTTAAAGGTACAAACCTGATTGCAAAATGTTAGTATACAAGCTATAATGTTTAAATAGTCTTAGGGTGTATAAGCATAAATTGAATAGTCAAGATCTATGCATAAGAATACATACCAAGAAAGTCAATTGAGCATGCATTGAAACATGATATATATACATATGCATGATTGTATATTTATATGATTAATCAACTTAGTGATTTGTGAACTATGTGTGTGTTGGACCCCGAACATTTTTATAGAAGTTAGAACTATTTGAATGAGAAATTTTGGAGATTAGTCATGAGTAAAGAACAAATGATGGAAATTCTTGAACCAAGAAATGATAGGCAAGAGTAAAGTAGGGAATGAGAGATGTGGATAGATTTATGATTTCCTATGGTATTTTTGGTGGATAAGAGATTTTTGAAATAGAAAGAATTAAGGTGAAAGTTAGTAGTAAAATGAAAGCAATATTTGTGTAGTAAATTGATGAAGAATAGGTGTATATGTGTATGTTCTGTCATTGGTGTTCATGATTAGTCATGGATTATGATTTTTCTTTATGGAGGACATTGATTTGAAATGAAGTTGAGAATGAGAGGAAAATATAGTAGAAAAAGGTGATCTTGGTATGAGTGGTGTTAAGGAAAGATTTTGAAACAAATTAGTAGTTGATCTGGAAAATGTTCACTGAGTATGCTTCAGTATTTTATCCACAACGGTTTCTCTAGCTTTCCAAATGAGATGATTCTTAATTTGGATTAAACTAGAGATATATGGCTACATTTCTTATGAAGACATTGAATTTAAATTCTGTCACTAAGAATCTCAAACTTTGTCATGAATTTGAGAATTGGGTGCATCACATTGGAAGATGAATGTAAAATTTGTGTTTTGAATTTAGGGGAAATTTTGGATTAATCTAGATAGGTTTTGGTAAAATTGTCTTCTTGAGAGTTTCAAATCTTTCTTTTATCTTTCCAACGATATATACTATGGAATTTTTTGACATTTGAGTCGAAAGTTATGATCTTTATAAGTGGAGATGCTCTAGAGAGTATAGATAGTAATTTAGAACTTTGGGGATGTAAGGAAGACCCAGTTGAAACATCTTCTTATGCACGGTGCATCATCTTAGTTTTGCTTCATCTTAGTTTTGCTCCATCTTAGTTTTGCTTTGTCTTAGTTTTGCTTCATCTTAGTTTGCTTCATCTTAGTTTTGCTCGCCTTCGTTTGACTTTCCGCATCGTCTTAGTTTGACCGTCTTAGTTTGACCTTCTGCGTCATCTTAGTTTATATCGTCACATTCTGTTCCATTTTTTTATCTTTCATAAGGTAAAATTGGTCTTTGAAATATTCATAAAAGTTTTATACCTATAAGTCTTCTTTCAAAACGTCCAAAAATGAAGTCAATCCGACACTTGGAGTGAGAGTTATGGCATTTGCACAAAGGTATGTACAATATGAGTAAAGACATGAACATGTTAGATTCTTTTGGCCATAAAGTTTTATTTAGACACCCAAATAACTTGATTCTTGAACCATTGGAATCATAAGATATTGCTATACATAAACAACAAAAATCATATCCATCTGAAATGAATGGAGAAAGATTGAGTGAAAAGAGTGGGACGGGTACAGTGAGTGTGCTCTTAAGTAATATGAACTGATGGTATTCTACTGAACATACTTCAGTATTTTGCGTATATCTAGATCTATAGGATTCCAAATGAGATTATTTCTAATTTGTGGTAAACTAGAGACATGGAGCTACAAATATTATGACAATTTGGAATCTAATTCAGTCTCTAAGATGTTTAAATTTCAGATGGAAGTTGTGCATATTATACTGTTATGGACAAGAGCAGTCCAAAAATGTTTGAAATATATCTTTTGAATCACTAAACCAAATTGAATGATTTTGGTGTCATTAGAAACTTAAGACAACGGGAATATGTTTCAAGAAGAAAGTGTTATGTCAAAATATTCAAGGGTATTTTTGGCTAGACACTTAAGTTTAAAAGGATATGAACCTATAAGGAAGGATAAAATAGACTTTTTAGACTCACTAAGGGCATAAAAGGAAAGGACAAAATGTGGACTTATATTTAAGAGAAGGAGAAAACGTGAATGAGAAGATTTTGGGAAAGCAAAATGAGTGGATGAGAAAAAAATAAGAGAGAGAAAACATGAAAAAGAAGGAAAGAGAGAATGAAGAGAAAACAAGCAAGGGTTTTAATTTCCTTAGCCTTTAAGAGAGATTTTGAGGTTGTTCAAGAAGAGAAAAAGGTAGAAGAAGAGAAGAGCTTCCAATTGAGCCAAAGATTTCTTCATTTGGTGAAGAACCAAGGGGGGGTCATAGAGGCCTATTTCAGTTAGATCATCTCACGGAGTACATATTAAAGATACAACAGGAAAGAACCTTTGATACCTTAAGTTGTTGCAAAGAGAAGAGGCATTTTGAGCAAATCAAGTCTTTAAGCAAGGAAATCAAAGTGGGTGCATGTTTATAATAGAGTAAATAAGCCACTACTGTTTTCTTTAAATCAAAGAAAGTTTAATGTTTCTAATTGCATCATAAGTGCTGCATTTATTGTCCATGAATGATTTATGAAATTTGCTATATGTTTGCTACATGAACTAAGTAATGATTTATAAAGAGATTTTTCAAATGATTTCTGAAAAGAATAGAAATTTACGAAATCCAGTTTTGAAAGCGCATATGAAATATTGTATGCTCATGAAACTCAAACTTTCAAGAGGTGCCATTTTGGGCAATACAAGATCACAAGTTTTGAAATATATGTGTTATGTGGGTTTGTGGTGATCCCTCAAGAATCGTCATGTGCACGTTGACCCGAGTTTAAGGCTTCTCTCGCCTGCCCGCTAGTGACACGAAGCTCCTTCAAGGACTCCCTCAAGTTCACGACTATACAGGACCATTATATGGGAATATGTAGTGTGTCATGTTTTGGATCCACCCAAACCATTTTGATATGCTTATGTGCCCATGATATGTTTGACATGATAGATGCATAAATGATTTGTACTATTTTGAATTTTTGACAAGTTAAGAATTTCATGAAATAAGTGTTGGATGAGTTTAATTGCGAAATTTCTATGGTTTCAAAAAGAAATGTACAATGACAATGAATTCTGAAAAAGGTTTTGCTTATTTTCTTTTTTTATAAACTGTCACCCACGAGCTTTCAAGCTCACCCCCTTCCTGTCCCCACCTTCAGGTGATGAGGAAGAGGTCGAATGATCAAGAGTATAAGGACGTTACTTCAAATTCTACATACCTTAGAGTTTAAGTTATCTTTGTATAATCCAAGGATTAGTCACATTTCAAGAATATGTAGTTCCTTTAACTTTTGTAATTTGAGATTTCAGATTATGTTGTAAAATGGCTTGAAAATCCATTATAGCTTTGTAAAACCCTTTTGTTTTGAGGGTATTGAAACGTAAATGGCAAAAAATAAAAAAATAGTATGTAGTGTATTAAAGAGTATGGTGTAGTAAAGATACGCTTAAGACTTTTGATATTCGCAAGAGTTGGATCCCGAAATAAAAAACAAGCGGGATCCAACAGTTGTGATATCATAGCAAGAGTTGGGTTCCGGAAACAAGCGGGATCCAACATTTGTGGTATCAGAGCAAGAGTTGGGTTCCAGAAATAAGCGGGATCCAACATTTGTGGTATCAGAGTAGGAGTTGGGTTTCAGAAACAAACGGGATCCAACATTTGTGATATCAGAGCAAGAGTTGGGTTTCGAAAACAAGCGGGATCCAACATTTGTGGTATCAGAGCCCAATATTAGGATCTTACATGGGCATTTTTGAAATAGGTATCAAGTAGACTAGTGAGAAGAAAAATGATATGTCCGAAAGTGAGAAAGGGAAAGTTTGTAAATTTTATAAATAAGAAATATAGCGTGGTCCAATATGTAGATATGGATTCAATATTTGTGATTATGTTAGGGAATATTGTGATAGAAATTTTGTTGGGGATATGTACCTGTATTGATACGGATGTGAAAATATTTCGATGACTTGACTGAAGAAGAAATAGAGATAGGGTGAAAACGACGAGATTTAGGGTGTACAAGCAAAGTGGAATTGAAAGGTCGAACTCAGAATTTATGATCAACTATAAGATTGTATTAGTGAATTTAAGATTTGAATTTCAAGATGGCTATATGTTTATGCTCCTAAATTGATTAAGAATGTATGTATGAAAAGTGAAACAAAGTAATAGTGATATATGTAGAAGTTCTCCAGGTTATGACGATCAGTTAGTAGGAGCACACATTTGATAATGTGATTACATTGGCAAATAAGGTGATTGAGTACATACGAGATTTATATTTGGATATGGTATAGGAGCAAATGAATATGCCTCTTATTTTCATTGGGTTTATTATAGGGGATATCTTGATCATGTATAATGTGACAAAGATTGAAATTATTGAAATGTCATGAACAGTTGAAATTGATCTTTTCAATGTGTTAAGAATGGTTGAAACAACATTGATGAAAATAATTGATTGATAAAGATTATGGAAACAGTGTAGATGATTGAGGTAAGAAGTTGTTTGAGATAGAGATGTTTTATCAAGTCATATTAGGTTAATTAAATGTTTCGATTTGAGGAATGAAAGAATATGTAATGAATTAGAAGTGAATATTGGAGTTCTATCCCTGGGGTAGATTCAAGCATAAGAGGTAGAGTATGCTACTGAGAGTGTGTATATTTTTGTCTCGATGAAAAATATTCAACTACATGAGTGGATTTGGGGAAATTGAGATAACACTATAGCTAATGTGAGGAGGATTTAGATCCACATTATATTCTATGAGAATATGTGAAGGAAATACAGATTAGATTTTGATTAATGTGTTACCAAAGCAGGAAGTTAAGTTGGAAATAGATTGAAGGGTGAGGAGAAATGAGTATGAATGAGCAAACATTAGAATAAGCCAATGTGAAACAGGAGGAAATCTAAAGAATGGAGAAGACCATTTAAGAAAGGGGGAGCCAATTGGGAAATTGAAAAAAAGTTGAGATATGTTACCTCATCGAGGAATTAGTCATTTAAGGAATTAGGAAAGCTAATCATGGGCATTTGGAGTTTGAAAAAAAAATTGTTTGATTTAACAGTTGCCCCGCTAGTACCCTGGTATTGAAGATTAAAGTGATCCAAGTGAAATTTGAAGATGTATTAAAGGTATTCGAAAATTTGAGAAGAATAAATTAAATACGTGAAGAAAAATGTGTAGCACGTATGTGTAATAAGAGTAAAGAAAATTTTGAGGAATTATATTGATATTAATTTCATCGTATGGATTTGGAGATTCTATATTATGCAATGATATTATATAAGAGATTTGGATAAATCCAATGTAGTAGGATAAAGTGATTTCCTATATATGGAGACGACTAAAGTCTTATGAGTTGATTATTCAATACATTATTTAGAGATACTACAGTAATGATTGTTTTGAAGCTTAGAGACAGTATATGTAAAGGAATATACGAGTACATGTAGCATCCCACTCCCGCGAGACCCAAACTCGACATCAAGGGTAATATCCGAGCCCGTGCCTCACGAGGGTGGTATGCTAGAGCAGTCAAAGCAGTCCAAAAACTCAGTATGACATTCTTTTATTTTTGCAAACAATCGAGTGCGCGGAAATCAGTAAACAGTTTGGGCCCACTTTAATACAAAAGCATTTCGATCAAACACAATTTCAGTAATCAAATTACAATACAGCAATAATCAATTGGGGCCCTCTGAAATAACAGTACTATTCTGTGGAATACAAATTTACATATAAATTAGAATAACACTAATGCAGATGTGAACTGATCCCGACCTCTATCCATCACTTGAATGCTGTAAGTATACTCCCGTTGGCTTAACGGGGTATTCTTCTTATCCTGAAAAATAGTTGCAATTTTGGGTGAGTTTGCGAACTCAATGAGAAACCATCATCGATGGTTCACCCAATTCA
>JANJEY010000004.1:47993530-48007006 GCA_024703695.1 Erythroxylum cataractarum | reverse complement strand
ATCAAACTTAAAGAGGAAGTTATTTGAACTGGTAATGAGGATCTCCTTCAGTCCAAATGTAGCCCATGAACGAGAGATAGCTTGCTGAACTAGAGGATAAGCTAGGCGCTTACCTAGGAAAAAGCCGATGAGAGTAGTTTGAAAGTGAGTCGCGTCTTTCTTGGCCAATTCCAGGGGAGGGGTAACAAAGATTTGGTTATCCTTTACTTCCAGAGGGTAGTAGGTCAGAGATTTCGTCGTAGCCGAGGAACCTAAGCCGACAACTACGACCGATTTTCAGGTACGTTGAGGAACTGAAGGGGTGTCCCCCGACGAGAGGGAATCCGGGGCCTGTGAAGAAGGAGGAGTAGGTGGAGTAGAGCGGGAGGTAGGATGGGGGAGAGGGGCGGCCTTAGAAGGGAACGAAAGCTGGGGTAAGGGGAGGTTAGGGTCATGGTTTTGGGACTGAGGTGGAGGAGGGGGCAAAGGAGATTTCTGCACAAAACCAGACGAAGAAGGAAGGGGTTGGAGAGGAGATCGTGCGGGAACCAAAGGAGGAGAGGAGGAGGAAGCCATGGGGAAAGGGTTTAGTCGCTAGAGAACACCGAGACAAGGGGGCTCAGAATCGCTTGCCACTCTTCTCTCTCATCATACACCATCCTTCAAATCACAAAATTCTCCCAAAACATTGACTCACTCGTACATTATCGATACTTTACTGAAAGGGACATCAATTAGCAGAAGGTACATTAGCTAGCCTATTGTACATAAAAACTAATAATTATAATGACCACTTTATGTGTCTAATGACCATCGGAAGTGGTTTTGGAAATAAATAAGCCATAATCGATCTTTGGAAAGGATCTTCGACATATTAGAGAATTACTAAGGACCTTGAAAGACTAGAGCAACCATTTTAATACATGTCTACATTACATAATATATATTTAGTCATATTTTATTATTGTGAACAAGAAGAAAAAATCTTTAAGTTGTATTTCAGCATTTATGATAACAATTTAGTTAAATATATGATATTGTACAAGCTTTCTCTTTCCTATTGACAAATAAAGAAGACTATAAGGGTTCCTCTTTATTTGTGACAAAGAAAATATTATAGAAATGATTTGTCTTCATCCATTAAAAGAAGACGATAGTGAATTTCGAGTAAAATTAAGGTGTCAGTATAGACAATAATTGTTTACTAAAATTATTATAAATTAAGTTTATTTCTCTTTTTGTTATTATTTTTGTTATTGTTGTGATTTTTGTTATTACTTTTTATGAATTTGACATAATCATATATTAAAATAGTCAATTTATTCATTAAATTTTAAAAAGAAAAAATTCACATATATAATTCATCTCTCTCTTGTTTGCTATCAAAAGACTAATAAATAATATTATAAATGACTTCTTAAACTTAGGAGGAAAAGATAAATGAGATAACAAAGTCAAGTGACAAGTTGATTATTTAAATTTTTATTTCATATTTGGTTACTTGATATTATTTTTATTTTAATTATTTAATATATTTACTTAAGTCTATTTGTCATAACATCAATAAATTTAAAAGTAAAATTAAGTTACTTCTTGGAAATATTTGAGACAAATCATAATTTTAAGTATTTGATTATTTTTTGGTAATTTTTATTAATAAAATACATTATATAATTTTTTTAAGTATTATCTTAAAGAGAAAAACTCATATAATGCACCTAACATAATAGTAACACAAAAAGAGACCTATAAATGTGTTTAATTTTAATTGCAATACAAATATTCATTTCTAGATGTCTAAGACTTGTAAGAACGTGTAATTAGTTACAGGGCTAATTATAAAAAACATTCAAATTTTTATTCAATTTGCAATACTAGCCTGAACCTTAAAAAATGTCACTAAAATACTCAAACTCTTAATTTGTAGTAAACATAACTTGATGTTAAGTTTATTATTAATGTCACCGACATGACTAGGCACATCAAATTTTTATACTTACCATGCAGTACCCCAACTCTCACAAGACCCATATCTGACATCCTGAGGGATGTCTGAGTGCGAATTCTACAAGAGCGGCATGCTAGAACAGTTAAACACTTAAAACCCAATACATAATTTTCAAATTTATCATACGCGTACACCGAAACAATAATCAAATTTGGCCCCAAACCTTTATTTCATAAACATTTGCATTTACAACATTTCAATCATTACATAAATTATCAAAATTTAATTTTCCACTCGGGCCCATTTTAAATACAAAACACTTATAGTCATAATGTTATTACATTTCAAAATCATTTACATATATATTGCACATCATTTATGAATATACATTTTAAAGTAATACAATGAAATACATATGTAAGCGCGAACTGATCCCGATCCCTATCTTTCACTTATATGCAGTAGGTATACCCTCGTTTGCCTAACGAGGTACTCTTCTGAGCCTGAAAAATAATTGCAAAGTTTGGGTGAGTTTTGCGAATTCAGTGAGTGACCATCCTTGATGGCTCATTCAATCACATAACATATACAATTCACATAATTCACATTGTTCATTAATACTTATATTGAATCACATACACTTGATCAGTCATTTCACATTTTTAATTCAACACATACCACACTCCGAAATCATTAAAACCATTATAATCATTCATATCTTATCCATATGCAATACTTATGAGCCACACTTTCCGTTTTATTTCTTTGTTGTGATCGAGCGCCTATAACTATTCCGTATCCATTGTAGATACTGGGCTAATTAAGAACTATTCCGTATCTGTTGTGAATACTAGGCTCGTTAATAATTATCCCATATTTGTTGTGTATACCGAGCTCATTAATAACTGTTCTGTATTCGTTGGGGATACCAGGTTCATTTTACATGGTGAGCCTTTGGCTCTTAATCACTTTCTGAGCTCTAGGCTCTTTTTCACATTTTAAGCTCTAAGCTCTTTTTCGGTGGCTACTGCGGTCATAACTACCTTTATATTTCATGCATTCATGTAATAAAATGCATCAATCTCATATGATCAACTTTTCACTTTCACATATTGTCGAACATTCTTCTGACATTCAACATTAAAGTTGAGAATCATTTTTTTTCATTCATATACATATTCACATTTTTCTTCGGAACTAAGTCCGATATTTAACAATCAAATCATGTATTACGTATTTCATCAAATTCACATACAAGGAGCATTTTAATATCTCATTTATATTTCACAATCATAGGACCTTTTGTCCGAAAATCAACACAATTCAATTCATATTCACAATGCATAATCATTCAATTCATAATATAAACAAAACAAATAATAAAGTAGGAACATCTAGGTCTACTCACAGTACGCTCTAGATTAGCATTAGCTTTCATGATCCAGAAACGTCTAGATGGGGACATTTTATCCTGTATCATCATTATGCAAAACACATATTGCACACACATTATTCATTTCACAATCATGTGAATATTCAGTTTTACACACACGTATATGTGTAATGTATAATGCATACTTAATGATAATCCCGGGTATATTTTAGAAATTCACATCTTATGCTCATTCTCATTTCATGATTCATATTTGTCTAATTAAACTTAGATTTATACTTCATTTGCATATTATCATTCTAAGTTCCTTATTCAATCTTTACCCTTTGTATGTGTCTAGCTTATTCATAAGCATACACCTCAAGAATACTTGGTTACTCTATATCATAACTCAATTTCTCATCATCTCTTTTCTAACCGTATATGATCTTATAGTACCCCATTCTCATTAACAATTAATCACTTAATACATATTACTCAACTTCTTTTAATCATATCTACAATCATATGACCTTCATATGACTCATGCCTTGGCTCCTTTGATTTTATCCCTTCATTCACTAAGTTATAACTTTCACTTTCACTTCAAACCTATCATACATTAGTTGCATAACCAAGGATAATTCTAGGTTCAATTTAAGACCCATTTAAGCCTCAATTAGGGTCACTTGACCCGTGAATGTCTATTAGGCGAACATCCATGTCTGTTAAATGAACCTTTATGGGTCACTTATAAAAACTTGAAAATTTGTCCCTTTAGTCTCTTCTAGAGGTCTATATAGAAGTTGTAGCTCTTGAAGTATTCTTTAAAACCATACTTAAATGACCTCAATCCGAGTTCTACAGAAAAAGTTATGCCTTTTGTACCAAAGTATGTCCAATTACTTTATATGTTTTCTAGATTTCTAACTCTTTATTTACAACATTCAATTTCTCATGCTTAGTTTATCATTTCTAATTCAACACTCATCATTTACCCATTATTCTAACTCCATTTCAACTCAATATCATCTATAACTGAATTATAGCCCATGATTGATCATAAACACTAATAACAGAACACACACATATATATGAATTCATCATCAATTTTCTGCACATATTCAACTTCATTTTCACTTTCAATTCACTTCTAACTATCACCTTGATCCTTCACATTTCAAGAAACCACATTAATCCCTTTCATTAGATTTAGACTCATTTTACATCATCTCAAAAACATCCAAAGAGATTTACATTAATTCATCAAGAAAACAGAACAAAAACCTAATATGTATCCAATTTTTCTGCACTTTTTCCTACACCTAGTATTGAACTTCAAATCAAAATTCAAAATTTTAAATGACAGAGTTTGAATTCGATATCTCATGAAAAATGTATCCATATGTCTCTAATTTAATCCAAATCAAAAACCATCTCATTTGGATAACTACAAAATAAGTTCTCGCTAAAATACATAAGCATATTCAATGGAAAAAATCATAGCTAATATTTCGCCAGCATATTTTAAACACCATTCACTCACTCAATCCAACATTATGTCATTCCATAATCTATTATCCATCAAAAAATGAAGATAATACATGAATCTACCCATATTATTCATTCATGTTTTTAGCATGAACCCATCCTCATATCATGAACATTTAACCTCTAACTACCATTAAATCAAGAAAAATTATGTCTATATTTACTTGTTTGTTTAACTTCAAGATCTTCAAACTCTTCAAGATCTCTCTTAACCCTAGCTTTCTTCTCTCACATGTGCATCATCATTCAATGGTGTTAGGGTTAGGTCTTTACTAAGAAATGAAAAAAATAGAATGGCTAGTGATGGAAGAAAGTAAGGTTTAACTTGTGGCTTGGAGAAGAGAGTTCCATGAGTGAAATAGAGAGAAAGATGAAGAAAAAAAATGAAGAAGATGAAGAAATGGAGCTAGTGTCATGGGTGACAAGAGAAAGACCATAATATGGTCTTTCTTTTAGTAATTTTGTGACTTAATATGTGGTGTGGTAAGTGACACATGTCACTTTCCCATGGTTCCATTTGGTCCACTTTAATAACTAATCTATTTTGTCTCCAATTTCTATTCCAATTGTCTCCCAATTTTTAATGACATAAGTCATTAAATCCCAAAGTTTTTATAAAAATTTCCATTATCATTTGACCCTTATTTCTACTACTATTCATCAATTGTTCTGTCACTTGACATATTTTCTAGTCCAAAAATATCCTTAAATTTCAGAAAATTTCCAAATTTGTTAAAAATTATAATTCACTACTTATACACTCTAACTTAATTGATAACGCATATAATTCACAATTCCTAATATAATCACATTTATAGATTAATTTTACTCGAAAAATGTCGAATGAGTGCATGAACAATTATTTTCATGTGCAAAAACCACCATTCACGTGTATGTGTATTCTATGTTATGCATGAGCATGAAATGTATTTTTTTTCAATCTCTCTTTGATCTCATATATACCAAGTTTTAGGGTTTTAACCGTTAGTATGAGAACGGGATGTTGTATACCACATAACTACCATATGTCCCCTTTTTCCCAACTAATTATTTAATAGTTATTAAATTATAAAACATTAAAAATTAATTTAGATTAGTTCCTTGGTAACTCATATTCTACTTCCCCATCGACAATTTCCCCTCCTGGATCCGATTGTGATTACCTAACTCTTTCAGTGTTATATAATAAAGCTGCCAACTATATTGCTTACCCATCAAAACTCTAACCGTCAATGTAGTTCAACATCATAGAGTGAAGGTAACTTTAGATCAAACTTATTTTTCCCCCTAAATTTCTCTTTATGGAAAATAAGACATGTGATAAGAACAAAAATTTGATGTGACTAGTTATGTCAACGACTTATCAAGAAACTTAATGTGGTGTTATTTTTGTGGCAAATGAAAGTTTGAATATTTTAATATCATTTTTTAAAATTTGAATTAGTGATATAAAATTAAATAAAGTTTGGAAATTTTTAACTAAGTTATTTGAATAATAACTAAATATTAACCTCTTAAATCTGAGTTAACCAAAGCCTCATTCATGTGAATGAAAATAAAAATATCAAGTATTGTAAAAAGGAGGGATTTTTGGTTCTAACGGGTTGAAATTGGGTGCAGGGTTTTGCGTACCTTACCATACTGGGCAATACCTAAAAATGGTAAAGTATTCATATCATAATTTGGTACCAGTCGGTATTAAAATGCCAATCACTTGTTGAACAAAATTGTCATTTTTAAAAGTTTAGGACTAAATTACAATTTTAAAAAATTAACCTTAAACCTACCTTTCAGCTTCTCACTCTCAATCTCTCATCTCACTTCACTGCTCTCACTCTTAACGATGAGCCCAACGGAATTTTGCACCTATCTACAATGCATAACTGTAGTCGCTTACGTAGCAACCGTAGTTGCCTCACCTCGTCCTCTCTCGCCTGCACAGTTGCCTCTTCTCACCCTCTCTTGCCTGCATAGTCGCCTTACCCTCTCTCACTATCTCACCTCTGCTACAGTCGACTTGGCCTGACTCTCTCACAATCAAGCAACCAACTAACCATCAATTACTCTTCGCGATTTGGGAGGGGACATATATATATGTTTACCGAAAGCGAATACTTCCGTATATGGGTCCTTTTTTTAATCATACAAAAACCTCATATTAATGAAGGATAAACATTTATGTTCATCTTTTTTTTTATTTATTATTTTTATTTGAATATTAATTATTTAATTCCTTATTAACATTAACGAATTACCTATGAGATTTATTTCCATTTTTTGCATGATCCCAAAAATTTAGAGCCGGTATAAATTCTCCCAACTTATGACCCACTATACGATCTGTTATATAAATAGGTCAATCTTTGAGCAAGTTTTATATATAATAAAATCTTTAATACACCATAAGTATACGAATTGTATCTTGTAGTATATAAGGTTATGCAAGCATTAACAATTTGATCCTAACTTTATATAAGGTATTCAAAATGTGATTTGAATAAAAAATAAATAACATAAATTGAAACAAATAATAAAACAAAGCAAATAAATCAAATAAAAAGTGAGTTGCTAATTAGGTTTAGGGTCATGATCAAGATTCAATACTTAGGAAACAAATAATAAAACAAAGCAAATAAATCAAATAACAAGTGCGTTGCTAATTAGGTTAGGGTTGTGATCAAGATTCAATACTTAGGACCTATCCTTTCCTTATTGTGTTTCCTTTACTATTGTTGATCCAATTATCTGTTTGATCCTATATTTCTTAAGGTATTATTCACTCTCTCTTAAGATCTAATCAATTAACCCTAATTGAATTTAAAAATTCCAAATTTGTAACCTCTCGAGTTACAAAACTTTCCCCAACATTTTCAATTGGATTTGAAGCTATCTATTGGGTAATTAATTTCTCAAACAAGATCTCTTTTCAAATGATTATTAATTTAATAATTGCAGGTCTGTTAAACTCTCATTGCATAATCCAACTCTAATTACTTTTGACTCACTCTCTCGATTTGTTGTTAAGTATAAACATGAACAATTTTCACAAACTTCTACGTATGTATTAAAATCAACAATAATTAAATACACAGAATAAATCCAGAATAAATCCTAATATGAAATTTAGATTTTCATGAACATGTTTAATATCTTGGAATTCATATTACACATCAATAATAGCAAAATAACTAAAGGAAAAAAAAGAAAAACTCTATTGAAGACTTGATATCAAAAGCTAGAATTAGTGGATGTTCTTCTAGATCTCCACGTTTGATCCACTTTTTAGTGTTGTCTGCTCCATTTTTTAATGTTTTTTCTTGTTCTTAAATAATGTGTTAGGGTTTTGGATGTAACTAGAGTGTTCCCACTTTGATCGATTCCAAAAATACGCCAAAACCTTAAACTAGATGAAAAAATTCGTGCCTGAAAACTCTCTGTCATGATCATTACATAGGAGTCATGATTGTGCTCTTAGGTTTTTCATCTCTTTCACAATTGTGACCAATTGCGCATGATCATGACGCCTTCATTCTTCCTCCATCTTCTTCATTCTTTAATTACCTTATTTTCATTACTCACAAATGTATTAAACACCTCTTGAAACATAAAATTCAGATCCAATTCTTACTCTAAACTGAACACACTTAAAATACATACAAATACTAATAATAACATAATTCTAAGCCTATACATATGATAATCATCTAAAAAAATACTTTAAAACACATTAAACATCTAGCAAAACATAATATAATCTACACCTATTAACATCCTCACACTTAAATATTTGTTTTTCCTCAAGAAAAATAAAAAACTACAAACAAACAAAACTCATAAATATGTAAACACATAATCAAGGGAGAGCCTTGGAGCAAATTTAAAAAGTTATTCCTTTACGACCAGAAGGTCACAGGTTTGAATCACGAAAATAGTAACTTTGTAAAAAATACAAGGGGAAGGTTGCGTATGTTGATAACCCTCCTTAGATTATCATAAAGTGGGGAGCCTTGTGCACTATGTACGTTAACATAAACACACAATCATACAACAATACAATAAATGGTACAATGACATCAAATCTTATGAAATTAACTTAACCTCAAACATCAATCACTTAAAATATGCCAACATATTAACTTATTCTTTTCATATGTATGTACTTTAAATTGAATATAAATATCGATCAAAATATTAACACCCTATTTCGACACCTACGACATGCATTAATTATTATTGATCAATAAAAAAGGTAAACAATTACTAAGTATGTTTTTATGAAAATTTTGGTTATTTTAAAAGATCGGTAGGTTTATTTATTGTAACACCATTTTTTAGATTTTATTTAACGATAACCTAATCATTTGACACGAAGGAAAATAGCTTGTCATAAATGTCCCTAAGTTACTCAAATGGGTCACTTATTTTATTTAGCTTGGTTGGTGCGTCATTCTAGTCTTTTCACGCAAAGACAAACAATTTGTTGTGAATGCCCTCGATTACTCAGCTATATCACAACTCTCAACTAGCTACCAATTCTATTCTTAACGTAATTTTTTTTTCAAAAAAGACAAGGGAATAGTAATTGATTTAACACACTTCTTTTATTATTAGCCTACCTCATTTATTATTTGTCAGTCATCCTCATGAAAGGTTACTAATGATGCTAACCAATTCAATTGACTTATAATTATAAATGTATACAATAAATTTCCTAAAGTGACAGAATATGGATCATATCCTAATTAATATGCATATTCATCCAAAGATACTTAAAACATAAAATTTATAGGTCAATATGCATTTACAAATTAAATGAATATGTTCATAAGTAAATTAGTTCCTTTCAATTCTTGCCATTGACACATTCACGAACACATATATGCAACAAAATGTTTACATTATGTCAATCCTAGTTCAAAAATAACACAATAAAAATGCCAATTTACACACATACATACAATATGCAAAGCATATACATCCACATGTTTCAACAACAAATTTTCCTAAATGTGGAAAACAAAACAATACAAATAAAGATAAATAAGAAAAAAAAAGTTAGAGAAAGAATATTTATAGTGCTTCTATGGTGATAGTGTGGGTGATGAAATTTGGAGACACTTCATGCCATAAAATTCCAACAATTCACTCCTTGCAAAATAAATATGGAAGAAATAAAAAATAACAAAAATCAATACAATAATATGAAAATAAAAATAACAAACAAATCTTATCCTAATTCTTGGGTTGCCTCCTAAGTAGCATTTATTTAATGTCATTAGCTTGATGTACTCTGCCTTCTACCCTCAACTCAAGTCTATAATAAGTGGTTTGTTACCACCCTTTCTTATCCAATTTTAGTTTACTAGCCTATCAATAAGCTACATGTTGCAATACAATAAGAAGGACATAATTGATAAAATTAAAAATGTTAAGTTCAGTAATGTTCCTTTTAGTAAAAAATTGTTAATAACATAGGGAATAATGAAACTCATTAAATCATCGATTGAATCCAATAGTTGGTCATGTAAGAGGATGAGTTCTTCTTCTTCTTCTTCAATCAGCCTCGTCTCATCTTCTGTTTCTTCTTCTTAAATAAAGACTTTCGTATATTCTCCAAGCTTTATGTTTGTTATCATCTATTCCTTCTTCTCTTCTTCTTCCTTTAAAGATTTGGCTACCTCAATTCTCATGAACAAATTTCCCTCCTTCAGATTCTTTCGTATCTTATTCATTTTAAATTTCACTTGTTTATTGCTAATCTAAATGATAAGGTTAACTCCATTGATATCTACCAAAGCTCATCCACTATTGAAAACTGGTATACCAAGAATTAGTGGACAGTTTTGATCCTCTTTAAATTCTAGCTCGATGAAATCCATAGGAATTATGAACTTGTACACTTTTTTAGGCACATCTTCCACCAAGTCAAACGATTTCTTTATCGATTGATCCACCAACTAAATAAACATAGAAGTTGGCCCTAATTTCTTGAAAATTGACAAAGGTATAAGATTAATACTTGCACCTAAGTCATATAAACATTTAAAAAACTCTAAATTAATAATTACAAAGGGTATAATAAAACTCCTTGTATCTTTGAACTGTGAGGACATGTGGCTAGTAATTAAGGAGCTGCAAATTTTTGTCATGCAAACCATTCGAGTTTCATCCCAAATCCATTTGATTGATAATATTTCTGTGAGAAAATTCGTGTATGTGGGTGTAATCTTCAAAGTTTTCATAAAGGGCAATGTAATTTGTAATTTCTTCATCTTTTCCATGAATGTTGGAAATTATATATCCAATTTATTCTTTTGAAGTCTTCATAAGAATGGTATTTTCTGTGGGTATGGCAGAGGGGAACATAAGGATGGTCTTTATTCTTAATTTCATCCATTTTTTACTTCTCTTGGTCCTCCATATGGTAAGGTTTAGCTTGTTTTCTACTAGTCCTTCTAGCTTTGTCCCACTCATAAGTGTAATAGTCTTAAATAACTCTTTTGGATTTACTTCCGTGTTGCTTGGAAGGCTCCCTCACGTTTTTCATAGATAAAGCATTAGCAAGTTGACCTACTTAAACCTCTAGGTTGTGAATGAAAGAGACATAAGTCTTCCCTACTTGCTCGCATATCCCTTTTAGCCTTTTATAAGCCTCTTCCATATTCATGAGCTTGTTTATGAGCTTGTCTAATGATCGTGTTTTTTGATGTGTGCAAGCTTTAAATAATGAACCTAGATAATCCGCAAGTGCACAGGTCATTGCGTAGTACCAAAGGTGTCGATCCCATAAAGAGGGATAATCTAATCCTAAAATCTAAGGCTAAACAATTTGCAAAAATTCAAATGTATCGAATCTAAAAAAAGAATGCAATTTAATCAATCAAATCAATTCAATAATCCATTACGAAAATATTAACAATTTAGCAATTGCAACACACACTCAAGAATCAAACTAAAGGACTACTAATTGAGATAAAGGGACTTTTACATAGCTTTAATGCTAACCTAATCGATTATGAAATACTGGATTATTGGTTCTAAACGATCTTAGGGTTGATTACTCTCTCTTGAGATATAACCATTAACCCTAATTTATAAACCCTAATTAGATTATGAAAAATGCAATTTCTTAATTAACAACCTACTAAAAACCCTAATTAGATATGAAGTTATCTAATAAGCTATCAGAAACTATTGTAAGATCTCTCTTTGCACAATTTACCGATTTGATTTAATTCTCATTCGATTAAATCACCTAACTCTCGTTAACCTAATTTAATTATTTTTCACTCAATTCACCCTCTCAGTTTATCACCAAATTATGCAATTGTAGAAATTAAATAACAATAAATCTAGTAAAATGTAAACAATCAAATTTCATTAAATCAAAGATAAAACCCCTAAGGTGCGTTTAAAAGCAACATCAACATCTGAAATTCCTATCATCAACTATTATTCCAATTATATACAATAATAAAATTGAAAATAACAAGAAATGCAAAATAGATAGACGATGGGAGGCAGCGATGTCGGGAAACTCTTGATCCAGGAAATACGTCAAGTCAGCTTCTTCTCTTTTCCTTCTTCTCTTTCTCTATATCTCGATGATTCTCCCTAGAGTTTCTCTGAAAGTGGCTGATGAAAAAATCTTCTTCTTTCTGTTCTTGTTGTTCTATTTATGTTCTTTTGTGGTTAACGTTGAACTAGGGTTTTTTATGGGTTCAAAAGGTCTAAAAATTTCTCGAAATGTGAAGTTTAGGAGTGGCTGCACGTCTGCCTAACGCAGGCCATGATCGTGGCCTACATCTAAGCCTTTTGTCACAATTGTGCACTAACACATCAACGTACCTCAAAAATATAATATTGAAGCTCAAAAGCTTGTACTAATCCATAAAACACTTAAAACACAAATAATTAACAAACTAATACAATTCTAACCTAAACACATACTAAATGATCGAATTAATGGCTAAACACATATTAAACTTTGCCTTAAAACACGATGTAATTGACACATCAACATCTCCATACTTAAACATTTGCTTATCCTCAAGCAAACAAAAACAATCAAATAAGTTAAGAAAACATAAAACACGCATATGCAATAATGAGACAATGACTTCAACTTAACGAGACAAATTTAACTATAAGCACAATCCTTCAAGTCGTTCTAACTTAATAACAAGCGAAATCTACGTCTAAACACCTTGGATTAAATATATAAATTAATCAAAAATTTGATGTTTGAGTCTATTCACTTTTATCACTTGCCACACACACACATTGTAGCGCCCCCTTATCGTAGAATATACACCGGGATGCCTGTACGTCATACCGATACATACCCTACGATGAAGGTGTACTACGATACAATCAATTCTTAAAAACCTCATGGCATTGATATAATAAAGCAGTAATATTACACTCACTAAATTTTAAAACCAAAGAGTACTTCTCATTTCATTTCTTAAAAACCATAAATGCATAATTTGGTCATAATTACAACTGTATAGATCCAAAATAAATAGTAACAACTCCTATCTAGGTCATCTCTAAAAGATCCTAGCTGACCGACCTGTGGGCCATGCTCCTCTCGCCGGCACACACACACAGCAGGAAAAGTCTC
>JANJEY010000004.1:47871440-47893530 GCA_024703695.1 Erythroxylum cataractarum | reverse complement strand
CTGAATATGTTAGATGATGCCATATGTAAGTTAGATATGTTTTTACTCTAACATGCCATTATCATAGGATATGTACTTGAATATTCTTGAATGTTTGTGTACGTACCTTGTGGTAGTAGGATGTTGCAGTAATTGATCAACCATACAATTCAAACTCTCTTATACTCATACTAATGAATAAAGACTTAATATATGTTATTTCATGTACACAGATACTCTTTAGCTCTCAAAGATCTTAATAGCTCTTTAGTATATCTAACATTCTTCTCATAAGTCATATATGGTCTATTTATAAGTAAAACAGCCTAAAATAGTTTTTAGAATAAAAATTAATCATTATAATGACTAATAATAGTAGTGTTGGTCAATTATTTTAATACAAGTCAACCTTTTAGGCATCAACCAATATAATTGCAAACTTACTACCTATATTTTTAAAAGATACTAGTCACTATCATCATAATAGTTGATCAATCTATCCAAAACCCTAATGTTATTTGCTCAAATTACCATATTAATTGACCAAACTTCCTAATTTTTTTTCTCAAAAACTCTTAAACTATTTCAAAGACCAAAACATATTCATTTGAAAAAAATTAATCGAAAATCATTTCAAAATTTTCTTTAAAATATTGTAATGGAGCAAAAGCGTTTTCTTTAAAACCTTCTCAATTTTTCTCTTGGTTATAACAAAGTATATATAATATTCGTTAAGTGAAAATGGTCATGCAATGATTGAGTCCCTAATTTATTGAAATGGCCAATATAAGATTATATGAAGAATTAGAATGATTTGATTAAATCTTCATTGTATAGCTATGAATAGTTAAAATAGGGGATTTATTACTGGAGTTAGAGGAAATTTTGAGGTCAAACACTTAATTTTTTGGCTAAACATGAACTCGCACATAAGCAAACTTTTTTGGCTAAACATGAACTTGTACATAAGCAAATCCTAGTTCATAAACTTCCCTAGATGCATGAATTGAAGTCCTAATGAAGAACAAGGCTTGGTAAACAACTGTATGGCAGCCTGTGTAACCTTTTTGAAGATAAGTTGTGAAAACATGACCTCTAATATAAGCATTTTAGAGCCTATGTCCACTTTTAAAAAAAGATCTCAGCCACTAATGTGTCTAGCTAACAAAAGATTATAGAATGATCTATAGTCTAAGACATTGACGATTCAATCATGTTTATTGGCATTAAATTTTTGTAACAAACATCACATGGAATATGATTGTTTCATATGTTGTGTCCATTTAAAACCCTAATACTTATTTATATTTAAGGGATCTTTTAATTTTAGCAAGTTTTTTATATCTTTGTTTAATGTAAGTTAAGAATGCTTCTTTTCCTTATTCTTCATTAAACTTTGAACTTATCAAAAGATTCTTTCTTTGCAACTTTCAATTACTTTACGGATTTAGCTCTTGAATAAATAGGTCAAATTCTTTTTTATATCTTACTTAACTAAAGGAGGTTCCAATATATGTTTGGATGATATCAAAACATAAATATTACTGACGATTTTATTATTTTTACAAGAAGAAATATGAGAAGAAGATGTAATAAAAAACTCAAGCAGATAGTTTATAAATTGATAAAAGAAAAGATGAATTTTATGACTTATAAAGTGAAACCAAGTCAAGAACAAAAGAAGAAAAAGGAAATTTAAATTCATTCTTTAGTTTGTAATATTAATTGTAATGCCATGTAGTTAGTTTGATGTTTTAAAAATCTTACTATGTGTAAAATTTTATATCACTTTAAGTTTTTCATTCATTAAGAGGCATTAGAGCTTTTGGTTTCAACAGAAAAGCCTGTTGATCTTTCAAACACTCTTTATAAAATATTTTGTGAAGTGTTTAAATCATAATTATATTAAACAAATTCAATTAAAGTATTTGAAGTTGTTAAAAATATGATTGATCGGCCTATATATGTTAGTGGTTGACTAATATTGGTTAAAGTTATCAAAATTGATGTACTGAGAGTTTATAGTAACGTTGGTTGATATATTGGTCAACTAATATACTATGTTTTTCAATCAATATGCCTAGTGGTCAACCAATGTTTCAACAGCTATTGAATATTCAAACTCAAAGCATACTAGAAATACTATGATATATTAGTTGACCAGCACTCTGCAACTAGCTATTGCATGGGTAGTTTTTAGCTCAACTAGCTAATAAAGGTTCCATAACCTTATAAATATATGTTTTTCTTATTGATTCTTAAGCGTTTGGGTGCCTTCACATGTATTTCTAATTATTTTTCCATCATTTGAACGTCATTACCTCTTATTTATGTGAGTGAGCCTCTTTGGAGTTATCAGGTGATCAAGTAAGGTATTTTGAGTTATAATATTTGGTTAGACAATATATTATTGTATTTAGGATGTTCTAAATGGCATTGATGTTCCTCTTCATTATGAAGGAAGACTATAAAAGGGTTATTTGCTAAGAAAAGATTATATAAAGGTTATTCTTCGTCTTAAAAGAAGATTAAAGCAGAATTTTAAAAAGAGTTTTGGAGTTGGATGTAAGCAAGTATTGTTCACTGAAGCACTATAAATCAGTTTACCTTCTCTCTTCCCCCCTTCTCATTAAATTATTATTTAATTATTTGATTCATTTATGATAAGAAATTTCTTTATTCTTATATATTAATTGTTATTCAATTAAGTTAATTTTTAGATTTTTTAAAATTTTGTAAATACCCAATTCAATCTCCTCTTAGGTGCTGTTACGGTCTAACAAATGATATTAGAATGGCCCTATTAAGCTAGCAATTCAAATGAAATCATATAATAAAGATTAAAATGATATATTTAAGAGCATTATCATCACAATCACTCAACCAAGAGGGATAAAACATTAGTAGAGCCCCCTTCCTGATGTAAATGACTATATGTATATATATTAGAAAACTAGGATGATATTTTTCTTAATAACTGAGGGGTTTTGAACTATGAAAAATAATTTCAAATGGTCCCTTTATACCAACAAAAATTTTAGATAATAAAAAGTTCCCAAATTAAAGCAAGAATGGGAAGCTCATGATAAAAGAATTAATTTCCTTGGTTTGTAAGGTTGTACATATCTTATTTTGTGCATTAGGAAGAAATTAATTTAATATGGTCTTTATATGTTAAACGACTCATGAATTTTAGCACACCTTAGAAATTACACTTAAGGGAACAAATCAAGTGAAGAAGAACAAAGTGATCATACTAACTAATCAATATGAATTATTTCAAATGAAGCATAACTAAATTTATTGATATTATTAATACTCTCTAAGATCTTGGAAAGACCTACACTGATGTTGAAATTGTAAGAAAGTTATTTAGGTTACTTTTAAAGAGATGGAAAGCTAAAGTGACAATCATATAAGAAGCCAATAATCTAATAACACTACCAGTGGAGGAATTTATTGAATCTCTCCTTACATATAAAATGAGTCTCCAAAAGTAAAAGAAGAGACAACACTTCCAAAGGAAAGGGACTTAGCATTCAAAGTCTCAAGTGAGGAGTAAAATGAATAATAGACATCAATAAGTAGAAGTGACGATGAACACCTTACCTTTATCACTAGGAAATTTAAGAAGTTTTTTAAGAGAAAGAATTTCTCCAAAACAAAGTCCTTTAAGAATGAAAAGGTGATTTAAAATATAAATTCTCTAACATTGTTAATTTTAAATATAGAAAACCCAGTCATATTAATTCACAATGCCCTCTACTTAAAGATGATAATTGTATGAAAAGAATAATAAGAAATGGACGAAGGATAAAAATAAGAAGAAAATAGTCAAAGTTTCAACTTAGGATGATAAAAGTGAATACGAAAATGAGCAATAAAAAGGAGAGATACCTCACATGTGATTTATTATAAGTGATGATAATTTAACATCCAACTTTAATTTGTGTAACAATGATAGTGATCTTACATATGATGAACTAGTCAAAACTTTAGAAATCATAAGTAAAAAAAAGGAAGAAATTATCTTCCAAACTCAAGGAAGTACAAAAATTGTTATTTGCATGTATGAATGAGGATAAGAAAGATGAAAAATGAATTGCATATCATTTAAGCATAAAAAATGTGATAATTGATGAAAATCATACATTAGACACATTAAAGTGTGAACATAAGACATTGAAAAAGGATATCCATGTTTTCAAACATTCATTGTCCAAATTCACTTATGGGAATGAAGAAGTAGAAAACATGCTAAAAACTCAAAATAATTCCAATAATAGGTATGGAATATGATACAACCATAAAAGTGAAGCCAATTTTAAAACTATAATTGTGAAACGAATATATTTGCACTACAAAGAACTATTTCTTGATATGAAAAATGAATATGGAGCCTCCACATCTAAGAATATGTATGCACATGCTATATCCACTGAGACTCATTCTAAAAGCAACCATCGTGCTTTCATATATGGACAATAATATAGGTATAGAGTTTAATACTTTGAAAGAAAGAATAGACGTAACTTCTATGATAATATGCAAACCCACACACCTCTTTAAAGCTAAAAAATGTATGGATCAAGCCTTTATTCATAATAGGTATCATATATATATAATGTGTTAGCTTATTTCACTTTCCTAAAAGAACATCCAATACCTTTAATATCTAAAGAAAGATTTCTTATCATACATACATATATAGAATACTAAGTAATATATTCATACATCATCATCATCATCACCTATACAACATGTATGCAATTTTTATGGTAAGTATAGCCATGTTGATAGATTTTGTTTTATTAAATAAAGGATGGTATGAAAATTCTTGAAAGTATAGGTTGGAAGGAGCCTAAAGAATCAAACTTATTTAGGAACTTAAAATATGTTTATTGACTTCTTGTAAGGTTCTTAAAGAGTAAATGGTATGCAATAAAGAGGGTAGTATTAAATGGTATGCAATAAAGATGGTAGTATTATTTTTGAAGTGTTTATCTTTTCATCTTAATGAATATAACTTTCTTGTGACCAAGAAAGTGTTTAAAATGTTTATATAGATTGTAGGGAATTAGTCATTAAATTGAAAAATAATGAATTTTTTTTTTAAAAAGCTAATTGTTGAACTAAGCGAGGATGATAAGAAAAGATGAGATGCTTCAAGTGAGTATGATAAGAAAGATGAGATGCTTCAAATGGATTAAAAATTTGATAAAAACTTCATTAAGATCATATTATAGGACATGTTCAACAAGAGGTAATTATTAGTTTATGATTTAGAAATTTGTGACATCTTATATTTATATGTCAATTCGAGTTTAAATCCTTAGTGATGAATATTTAAGTTTGCATCATGATAAGTAATTGAACATTGTTTTGGTATATTATGAAACTAAACTTATAGATTATGCGTAATAAGGATATTAAGTTAAAATTTGTTGACATACTAGGCCAATGGGATATAGTTTCATTAAACCAATGAATGATGATATTAAAAGAGAATTGAGCATGATTCTATATGATTAAAGTCTCATTTAATATTTATGATAGAGCTTGATTGATATTCACATGACTTATTAAGTGTTTTGATGTTTTAATTTGAATTTAAAAGCTATTTCTCAAGTTATATGGTCAATTGGTAGACTAATAACTTAACATAGTCGACTAATATCCTTAAAATTCACTCCATCGCTTTCTAGTGAGTTTACTAATTGTTTTGTCACTAATCTGGGTTAGTTCTTAGATATATTGGTCAATCAATGTTTTCTCATGGTTGATTAATATCACTTTACCTAAGATGTTATTTCTTTCCAATGAATTTAATCTATTTTTAGCTAAATATACTAATGGACCACCTACACTTATTGATCAACTAATATAATTTTTCTCATCAAAAACTTTTGTTTCATTGATTTTGTACCTTAGTTGGCTAATAAGTATGGTTGACCACACATACTAGTCAACTAATAAAGTTGTATGGCCAACTAGTCTTCATAATTTATGTCCCCCTCCTCCCCTTTTCTTACATTTCTCATATTAGTTATTCATAACTTCCAAAATCCAAGATAACTTGCTCTCTTCTTTGAAAAACACTATCTCCTAATTTATAAAAATCTTGTTAGATTGCATCAAATTGAAAATATGTCATTCTTAAGTTTCAAATTTAGGGTTTTCAAAATTCTTCTTAATTAAGAGTTATCTTAATTTATGCTTCCAGAGTTATGCTTTTAGAGTTTTCAAATTTATGCTTCTAGAGTTATATTGTACAAAGATTAAAGTTTGTTTCCCTTTCTATTATATAGATACATCTTTAATTTTGGCATTTTAAGCCATTTTCCATTTTTTGAAAATTTTGGGACTTTCAAAATTATAAACTCCTTTATGAAATTGATGGTTGGATATTATAATTGTCCTTATATTTCTTTGACAATTCCAACCTCCAACTTATTCAAAACTTGCTATTTTTTTACTTTAATTAAAAATTTTAACTTAGGCATAATAATTGTATTTTCTTATATGCTTCTCCTAAAATTGATTTTTTTTTACACTTTAAACATTCAATAGTACTCTTCCTTAAGCAAGTTTATCAATCTTGATCAAATACTGTTTGATTATTCAACCAAGTTAGGTTGATACAATTACACTTTACATTTTGCATTTTTAGATAAATGGTTTCTTTTTGATGATTCCAAAAAGGGTGAGAAAGATTGGTGATATTAGATTTAGGGAGAGTATTGATTATATGTGATCCCTTTTGTATTATGATATTTTTATGCTAGAGTAAATTTCTTATATATATATGTGTGTGTGTGTGTGTGGATAATTCTTTGAATATCTTTTTTGTTATTGATATTGAATTAGTTTTATGCATAAATTAATGGGTCACTAATGATTATCTTTTGATATAAATAATTATTTTTGTGCTTAATTTTATAATAATTTTCTAATCTCATAAATATTTTATTCATAAAAAAACGAAGAGATTGTTGAACTATGGGAGGATTTGATCAATTTTTTAATAATAAAAAATTAAGTATTACTAATAGTTTATTATTTTCATGAGAAGGAATATGAAAATCAAATGTAGTCATAAACTCAAGAAGATAGTTTTTGAAGTTGATAAAAGAAAAGATGAAGTTTGCAACCTACAAAGTGAAGATCAAGTCAAGAATAAGAAAAGAAAAAGGAACATCGAGGTCATTCTTCAATTTGTAATGTTAATTCTAACCTTATTTAGTCATTTTAATTTTTTAAAAGGATCATTATATATAAATATTTCATATCACTTTAATGAATGAGTCTTAAAGGAATTGAAGCTTTTGGTTTTAGTAGAAAAGTCTCTTGATCTTTCAAACACTCTTCAGGGAATATTATGAAAAAATTTAAGTCATATTTTTATTAAACAAATTGAGTTTGAGCATGTTAATTAATGTATCAAAAGTTTGTAGTAACATTAATTGATACATTGGTTGAATAATTTGCCATATTGGTTAACCAATATGCCTAGTGTTCAAATAATGTCTTAACACCTCGTGAACTTGCACATTTTTCATACTAGTGAACCTGTGTTTGACTAGTTTTTGTCTCCAATGGATAGTGGGGTTTGTTGGGTGTCTTTTACATATATTTCTAAGTGTTTTTCAATCATTTAAGCATCAATGTCTCATATTTATATGAGTGAGCCTTTTTGGAATTATCAAGTCAAAAAGTGAGGTATTTGGAGTTATAAGATTTGGTTGGGGCAATATATTATTGTAATTAAGAGTGTTCCAAGTAACATTGAAATTCCTCTTCAATAAGAAGAAAGATTAAAAAGTTCATTTTTATTGAGAAAAAGGTTGTATAAATTTTGTTCTTCACTATGAAAGAAGAATTAAAGTGTAATTCCAAGAAGAGTATTGGAAGTGGATGTAAGTATAGGTTGTTTATCGAGCCACTATAAATTAATTTATGTTATCTTTTCCCTACTTCTTTAAATTAGTGTTTGTTCGATTGATTCATTATTAACAATTTCTTTATATATATGTATGTATATGTATATATATATATATTCACTGTTGTTAAATTGAGATTATTGGTTGGAAAGTTTTGTTAAATTTTGTAAAAACCCATTTCACCTTCTTATTAGGTACCATTAGGGACTACTATATCTGATTTAACTTTCTTAAATTTGGTTCACACTTGTTATAGGAATCTTTAGGGTTTTATTCTTGGTTAGATTTAGATGAGTTGTTATATAAACTTAGCTCTAAATCGTATATAGTTATCGTTTTCATCTTTATTTTTGTATTATTTAAGTTCTAATCAATTTCTTTGTTAATAAAAAAGAGAATATTATATTTCTTGTGATTCTTTTTTGTAATATTACATTGTATTCTTATTTCTAAAGTTTCAATCAAAAAAATAAAATTCCATCATTAACTTGTCTGTTTAGGGTTATCTATATCCCTTATTACATTATGGTTTCTCCTTGTTCAATTCCTTATTTAGTACCTTTCATATTAAGATTACTCTAAACCATATTGATTCTATTACTATTTTATTAAAGAAAAGAAAATAAATGAAAATAAAAGGAATAAAAAGAAAGAAATATAAAATGAAATGAAAAGAAAAAATAAAAAGAAAAGAAATAAAAGGAAAGTTGTGTAATAATGGTGTTCTCAAGAAATCATTTTTAAATACGTTCTTAAATTCTTGTTAACATTTCCTTGTTTTATTCAATTTTTGTATGTTTTAGCCTATGATTTATTTTATCTTTTGGACTAATAGTTATTAGATTTTTGGGGTTTATAAGATAAATTCTTGCTTAACTTTGTTTAGTTGCTTGAGAATTTTGAAGGAACCAAAGAGCAGAAGAGGCAAGAGAGTGAGATTGCCATTGAGAGAAGACATAAAGAAAGAGTAAAACATGACTGGTTTGTCATCTTTGAGAATATACACATAAGAACATTTTCTTTACTAATTTTTTAGTTACAACTTTCAAATATGTCTTATAAAGAAGTTTCAACATCTAAAGGAGGATGAATATGATGTATATTAAGGTGAGGCATAAATTAGAGGTGTAATCACATTAGAGTTCTAAATTAAAATATAAATGAAAACTCTAATTTTATAATAAGAGAGGTATAATAAGCATAATCTAACCACTTTATGGAGGCAGACAAGGAGAATGATGAATCAAGTTTCAATTATACATTACATTTGAGGTTAAAATGGATATGTTTAGAAAATTGAGAGGAGTTAGGCATAATTGAGAGGAAATGAGAGAGCCTAGGGATCAAGGAGTGGATGAGAATTTTGGCAATATCAGGATGACTATGCCTTCATTCAAAGGTAGGAATCATCCTAAAGCCTATGTATAGTAGGAGACAACACTAAAATTATTCTGCCATCATTACTTTAAAGAGAAGAAGGTAAAACTAACAAGAACATAATTTCATGATTATGCCATTATTTTGTGGAATTAGTTGGTTAATAATAAAAGAAGCAATCATGAGTGGCCATAGATAATTGAAATAAATTGAAAGGTCTTATAAGGAAGATATTTGTACATTGTCATTATTATAAAGATTTGTATGAGAGGCTATAAGGTCTTATCTGAGGAAAAAAAAAGTGTGGAACACTATTATAAAGAGATAGACGTAGTTATAATTTAAACCAATGTAGAGGAGGATATAAAGTGACTACATTAAGGTTCTTAAATGGGTTGAATAGAGATATATTCATTGTAGTAGAGCAAGATAAGAAGGTGCATACTGCTACAAAGGTGGAGAGAAAGCTAAACCACAAAGGAATATCATAATACTCAACTGATCTTAGTGATTCTTAAAGGCCTAATTAAGGAAAGGATTATGTGGGTTCTTCTAAAGTAAAGGTTGAGCATTCAAAACTAAATAGGATGTTTATAATTAGGCTAAAGGTAACTTTAATTCTTATCCCTCTTGAAATAGAGATATTAAGCTTTTTTAGTGTTTAGGAGCAAGACATATGAATACCAATGCCTAATAAGAGGGTCATGATCTTGAAAGATGAAGGAGAGGTGAAGATCTATTAATGAAGGTGTTAAGTACACTATTGAAGGAGATCCTTATTGCTAGAAGAGGATTAAGTAAGTAAAAAAGGATGAGTTAGAGCAACAAAGGGAGAAAATATTCCATACTAGATGCCATATTCATAATAAGGTATATAGTATGATTACTATTAAAGGAAGTTTCACTATTATAGTTATCAATACCCTTGTATAAAAGTTGAGTTTATAAAGCATCAAAATCTATACAAGCTTTAATGGATTAAGTAATATAAGAGATCAAGTTTGACAAACAGGTGTTAACTTTATTTTCTATTAAAAGTTATCAAAATGTGTTGTGTGATGTCATAATTATGTAAGCTATTCATATCTTATTTGAAAGGTTATGGAAATGTGAAAGAAAGGTTGATCATAAGGCTTTATGAATAGCTACTTCTTCGTAAAGTATGATAAACTTATTACCCTTGTACCTTTAAAGTAGGTCTATAAGACCAATTAATATTAAAAAGAGAGAATGAATAAAATATTAGTGAGAGTAAAGATGCAATGTCTAATATGGGCATGTTAAAGCATGTGTCTACCTTACAAAATTAGTATAAAGATCTAAGATCTCGACCATAAATATGTCCCATACTATGCCCACCTCAGAGAATTTTTTAAAAGATTGATGGTTTTATTCAGAAAGGTCGGACAAATTGTGTCTATTAGCATTAAATTTTTTGTAACAAACACAACCTAAAACATGATTGTGTCCCAAGTCATTTCTAGTTGAAACCTTAATTTTGTTGGTTATGCAGTGTAAAACCTATATAAAAAATTCAAAATCATTTCATCATTTTTTTCCATTAAGCTTTTTCACTAAGAACATTGAGAGGTGCTGGTGATATAAAAATATAATCATAGGGGGTAAATGATAGTCTATAAAAATCAAAAACCAAAATAAAAAAGATGCAAAATATAAGGGTGTAATTAACCCTAATATTTAATGGTAACTAAAATTAGTCTCAACCCCAAGGTGCAGATGAGTTAGTAAGGGGCTATCCTAGCTTAAGTGAGGTCATAGGTTCAAACCCCTACATGTATGCAGTCGTTTAAAGCTTAGGGCCAGAGCTTTGCCTCCCGCAAGGGAACTTCCCAGCTCGAGCGGGGATTAGTTTGAGTGTGGATGGCTTAAAGGTGTCTCCCTATAATTGGGACTCTCTTAGGACACCTTATGGGTAACCAAAAAGTTAGTCTCAATTATATTTATCTATTTAGATTTTTAATATGGTTGCATCTATAATATATAAAGATTTTTTTAATCACAATAAGTTTTACTTACACAAAGTTTATTACAACTATTCTTCAAGTATATGTACTGTTGGAAGTGATTTAAATGTTAAACTTACAAAATATTATACTTCAATTAGAATAATTGATGTATAATATAAAAAAAATTAGTATACACTTTAAGAAATAAATTTGACTTAGAATCCAATTTCGATATCAATTTTCATTTAATTTAGAGTTATGTAAAAGTATCTTCTCAATTTTCAAATGCACTTGCATTTAATAGTATATGCACAAATATGTTTTTTTGTTTATCCTAACTAATTGTTTTAATGGTAACATAACATATTGTTATTGGTCAATTTACTTTTAGTTATATTAGTGTCTCAATTATAATGGGATTGCGTAGTATATGAAAGATCAAGTTAAACAAAAGGATAAAGTGAGCAAGAAGTCAATTAAACTAATAACATTTACATAATGAAGAAAATGATCAAAGTGGAGCACATATGCAATTCACGAAAATTTCAAGGAAATTCAAATGAAGAACTAAGAACAAAAAGGAATCATACACCTCTTAATTTAACAAATCATATAATCCTTCTTATAACTTTATCTTATTCATTTTAATGAATTAGAGCCTAAATTATTATATTACCATTTATGTGCATAGTATAATACAAAAATTCTTTCATAATCAAGTAAAACTTTATTTTGATCTTTAAAGAAAACTACTTGATCTTAAAACAAACTTCAATTAATTATTAAAATGGTTTTAACTAAAGTTTCTACCAAAGGTGTGTGTTTTATTTTTTAAAATAACTGGGAGTTAAAGTTTTAAACTTGATTTATATTAGGGTTTAACTAACTTGAGGATTTAGATTGGCTAACTGAGAAAACCATTAAAAAGTTATATCATGGTTAATTAACAATTGGTTAAACTATCCATTATCTGATAAGGCTAATCAACTAGCTAGTAGTGGTTCTTGGAAGTTTTATAAAGGGTGAATTCTATCTAACTCAATACCCCAACTAGTAAGTTTTTGGCTAGCTAAGTATGCATAAAAAATTAGTTATTGTAATGATTAGTTTGTGCATCTAATGACTATTTGAGTTAGTTTTCAATATATATATACTATAATTAAATTACATAATGGGTAGTTAGTAATTAGCTAGACTATTAGCTAGTTGATGGAACAACTGTGGTCAGTCAGTTTATTGGTTATAATTTTCAAAAGTTATCGAGAGGTTTAATAATTTTTGGTTAGTCAATACTCAAATAGTTGGATGCTTAGCTAATTGAGTGTGCCTAGTTAACTAGTCATTATAATGGATAGTTTATATTTCAAATAATTATTTTTAGTTTGTTTGGGATATAAATAAACCATAATTAAATAGTAAAACGAACCTTTTACATACAAAAGAGTTGTTAAGAACCTCAAAAGACTAGAGTGAGCATTAGAATGAATATGTGCGTTACATAATATATATTGGGCCTTGGTTCATTAGTGTTAGCAAGAAAGATAGCTTTTGAATTGTATATGGCTATGCTAATATAGTAATTGGGAAATTTTTTCGGGTACATATTTCCTAAAGGGTTACTCTTCACCTATGGCAAAGTAAGACAATTATTAGCTTTCTTTTTACTTGTGATAATGAAGATGTTACGTGGAAGGTTCCTTTTCACCCAATAAAGGAAAAAGATATTTAATTTTCAAATTAAGCTTAGGGATTAAATGTAGGCTAAGTTTTGTTTTGGATGAACTAATATAAATTGGTTTTTATTTCTTTTTCTACTCTATTTTATTATTCTTTTATTTTAATGATATTATTTCATATGAATTCAATATAACAATTCATTTAAATAAGCAATTCACTCATTAGTTTTCAAATAAGATAAAAAGTGAACACGAATAATTCACCCCTTTTGTGCCATCAGAGGACCAATAAACTGGTGTTAAAGTAAGTCTCATTCATTATATATAGATTTCTAGCAAAACTTAAGTTCATTATGAAAAATTTGATTCACTTTTTGACCAAGATATGCAGTGATTAGGTAGACCTGCTTTCTTTTAAGTTGACAATTACAAATATTGGAAATTAGGATGAAAGATTTTCTTTTAACCAAATGGGTTAATATTTTGAGAATTTTATAGAGTGATTATTATGTTCTAATGAAAACAATATTTGATAAGGTACAAAGTATGAAAGGATAGGAGTAAGTGAAATGACAATGATCAAAGACTGATTGCATTAAATAGGAAAATGATGCTTATTTTATTTTATACTCTTAATAGAAATGAATTCAATAGGTTGTTTATATATGAAATTGCTTATAAGATATGGAATGCCCTTAAAATAAAACATTAGGTCAATGTTTAAATAAAAGAGAGCAAATTGAGCTTATTAGTTTAACAATATGAGATATTTCATAAATAACAAAGGATTCCATTGCTATTATGCATACTCATTCATGTATATCATTAATATTCTTACAAGTATTAGTAAGAATTATGCTAATCTTGAATTAATAAGGAAATTACTTAGGTAATTACCAAATATTTTGGAGGCAATTACCAAATATTTTGGAGGAAAAGTTTATGACTATACAAGAATTAAAGTATTTAAGCATCTTAACATTGAAAGAACTAATAGGATCACCCTTCACTTATTAGATATAGATGAATGATGAGAAAATTGATGTAGCTTCTATTAGTAAAAGAGATGTGGATGATATAAAGCTCATCACAAAAAAGTTTTTAAAGGGTAGTAACGAAAACATATAAAGAAGTTTAAAAAAAAACTTAAGGCTACATAGGATGACACTAATAATTTGAAGAGCAAAGAATTAAAAAAATATGGTGGCAACTATGCCCTTCATCTCTAATAATGATATACCCTCTTGCTCAAATTCTTATGATCAATGATGATTGTGATTGTGATCTTTCACACGATCAAAAAAGATGTATATCCAAAGTTTATGAGCTTGAGAAGAAATTATATCTCAAGTACAATGAGACGTTAAAGATTTTATAGCATACATGCTTGAGATTGAGGAGTTAAAATATAACACAGATGACGTAATGGATTCTAAGAGAGTGATTTTTCTACAAAGATAATAAACATGATTTGGTGCATGAAAATATGGGATTGAAGAAAGAGATCAATGGCCTCAAATCCTTTCCCAGATTCACTGTGGGTAGTGAAAAATTGAATATTATGCTTGGATCCTAAAAGAGTTCAACTAATAGATATAAAATTTATTTAACTTACATAATAACATCTTCCAATACCAAGACAATGATTATAATATATGTGATCCCAGTTAAAGCTACGTTAAATATCACTGGGTAAATTTATCTATCATCCTTATATTATAGCCTAGGTGAATATAAGTATCAATCCCATGAGGACTACAATTACTAATACTAATAATTGTCTTTCTATTATCTAATATAATAAACTAAATGATTGAATTAAATAAAAATAATTAACTAAACTATTCTAAATTACTAAACCAAAGCAATGAATAAGATTGAAGTAATCAATAGATAAATAAGATCTAGATGTAGAATCCATATAAAACCTTCTTATGCTTAGATTTGTCTTGATTCAATTATTAACCTTAGTTTCTTGAATTGGTAGAAATTTTAAAGTTACACCTATTTTCTCTCTTAAGACATATATGCCTTATCGTTATGTTCATAGAGTGAAGCTCTTTCTAACCAAATTCCGTAATAATGAATGAGTTCCTATAATATATTTGAATCTAACCTAAAAGATTTAAATGATCCTATATTTAGGATTCTATACAACTTTTATTATTTATGTCATGATCTATTCATACATATCATTTCTCAATTCCATATATGAAATCTAAAATTGAAATAAAATAATAAAATATTTCAATTCAACACAATATAAATATGATCAATTTATAATAAAAATTAGGTTTGTCATTAAACCAAGAAATCAATTCTAGAAAATATCAATTGAGTGCATCCCATCTAGATCTATGTCTCAATTTAGTTTATGCTCAAATAAAGAAAACTAACAATAAACAAGAAAGAACATAAAACAAAAGAGTTCATTCTTATGGATTTTGAATCTTGATGTTCTTAACTAAATCTTAATGGAACTTCTCTATTTTCTTTAAGGTTCTTTCATTCTTATTTCAAGATTCTCTAATTCGGCCCCCATTGATTGTTCTTTAGTCTCTCTATTTCTCTTTGCTTTCCTCTATATCTCTCTCCTTTTTTTCTTAAGAAAACCTAAATTTTTAATTAACATAGGTCTAACACATAATTGTGTTAGATCCATATTCCTTATAGTTACATAAAATCCTAGTTTACACAAAATCACTACCACTATGGATCAATAGCATATGCTCATATTACATCCGTGTTTGCTTAATAGCTAATCTAACATGTATCTTAGAGCTCATCTTAGGAACATGAGTTTGAAGGCCATAAACATAGGTTTGTATTTAGGACATATGATGGAATATAGGTCCTTATTTGACCCCTATCTGTTCATGTAATAAGTTCTCCAAAAGGAAAATGTATTGAGATGGAAAACAGGTAAAATATAGATCCATTTTTTTAACAGTTTTCTATGAATACGGGTCATTATTTGAACTATATTCCTCTAAAATTATGCCAAATCTTCTCTATCTTGTCTCCATCTTATCTAATCCATTCATTTTTCATTAGAGAGCTAAACTAAGGTATGTAAATAAAATATAAGCCACATTAATGTTCATTCAATTTATTGTCATATTTAAATATTAAAATTAATTGACATTATTTATTAAGTAATAAGCATTATGTAGTACTTGATTATAACATATGTTTATGCTATGTGGCATATTTTTCCTATGAATCAAAAAGCATGTCAAATAGTTACAAGATTGGCCCTCTCATACAAGCAATCGCCTTTAGTATTTGTAATGACTAGAGATGAGGCAATTTTAAGTTTACTATGAAGGTAATAATTGGAAACAAGAGCAAAAAATCTTAAACCATGAATGCTAACTTAGATGATAAGTCAAAAGAAAATTTAGTTTGAAGTGATCATATGGCCATTATATCTTTCTTAAATTGTTAGATGAGAGTTTAAAAAGATGAATTTAAGAGTAAACAAGTGAACTTAAATTAAACATTAAGTATATTTCAAAATACATCTATACGGTATCACATTAATATAAGACATAAGCTCTAAATGAAGATGATTTAATACTGTAGCACATGATTCTTACCATGTGTGCAGAAACGAATATAAAAAGGGATTTGCATAAATTATGAATCCGCAATTTACATGTAGTGAGACCTTAGAGGTTAAATTAGCCTTATAGTATACCTTTAGGACTCTTGACTAATTCTAAAGAATTAAATTTAATTTTTGCTACTTTAAAATACTACCAGAAGATTAGGTTTAATAAATCTTATGGGAAAATTACAGAGAAGCAAATTAAATTCAATTCAAGAGAATTTCTAATAGAGGAAGGTCATTTTGATTGGTAACTTGCATAAGAAAAATTATGTATTCAAAGGTGCACAATGAATATCTCTTTTGACTCTACTAAGCTGCTAAGAATAGAGACTCTCTCTCGCTGATTATGGATAAAAGAATTAGTAAATGTGGAATATTTTGTCCTTTTTGAAACAATCGACTTATATTCTATAAGGGAATTGAATACATTTTTGATATGATGAAGTAAATAAGATACAAGGAGATTAAAATGCCATATATGACCTAAGGTATAACATACTAAAATCTACTTAAGGATCAATTCATTAATTGAGATTTCATATATTCCTAACAAATATATAATAATAAGCTCTGGTTGTATACTAGTCGCATGGATTATTAGATACGTTTCAAAAATTGCATAATGTTGATTAACTAAATTCATCATGCATGAGTAGGAGATGATAAATATTGAGCACACTTGATGGATTTAAAATATAACACTTTATTCTAACTGCTAAAGAACATTTAAGAATTTGAATTTCAATACAAATGGTTTATTCGAAATCCAAAGAGATTAATAATGATCATTTTGAAGATTAATTAATATTCAATTTAGTTGTTGTATACTCCAGAAATGATAAATATCCTCTTATATATGAAAATAAAGAATAAATTTATAAGTAATTAATTTTAATAATGCACATCTAATCCTAAAGTATATATTTAATTTTTCTTATAGATGTCTTTTTTCTTTTTTGCTTTCTATATACTTCTTTTCTATAGATAATGAGAGTTAAAGCTTTCTTTAGTAGGCAAGACTACAAGGGATTAGTTGGAGTTAAAGAAAGGTAGTCAATATGTGAGTGTCCTTATTAGCAAAAATAAGCATTAGGAAGGGGTGAACTTGATAGATAAAAGGAAGCAAGTAGTAGAGGATTACCATGAGAAAGATATGAATAAGGAGGAGTTTACTTTATTTGAAGGAGGGTCCTGAAGTAATGATAATCATAAAAACAAAGCCACTAACTTAAAGTGGAATAGCAAGGCAAGGTCAGAGACCAGGGGGTTGAGAGGCTAACCTTCATAGAAAAAATACAGAAGACAGCAACGAGGCTAATTTAGCAATAGAAGAAATTGATATTTAGACTAGCAAGGCTACATAAGGGAAAAATAGTGAAGAAGGGACTAAGCAACTAATAGGGGAGGACTTGAACCTAGTAAACACAACCATGCAAGTGAGGAGTTTACCAAGCAAAGCGAAAAGGGCTGGTGTAGATAAAGAGAGCATGTAGGCATAGGAAGATCCAATTGGGACTCCTTTGGTGGAAGCAGGGGAAGTTATAGGATCTCTAGATATAGTATTTGTCTCACTTAGATTGAATAGAAAGTCTAGAAGGAAAAGATTTAGAAAAAAATATGAAATGATGAAGATACTAGTATGCAGTATTAAGGGGGGGGGGGGGTGCTCAATAGCCTTAATAAGCAACTTGCAGTTAGGGAATTGATTAAGAGTAGGAAGGTGGATTTTGTTGGTTTATTGGAAACCAAGATAAAAAGGGAGCAACTAGAAAGAGGCTTATGGTTCCTAGAAAAACATTGGAAGGTGATAACCAACCATGACCAACATTTAAGGTAATAATTAATGCTCAAAAACTAGATGTAGTGAAGCAGGTTGTGAATGACCAATTGATAGCCTATGTTCTCATCAAAAGGACAGGCAAGGTTTTTGTTATTACAATTGTGTATGTTGCTGATAACAAATTCCAAAATCAGTGTGCTTGGAGAGCAATAAAAAGAATTAGTAACTACACCAAATTTCCTTGGATAGTATTGGGGGATTTCAACTGTACCCTTAAATATATAGAATCAAAATAGGGTAGAAGATGGAAATAGCAAGATAATGGGGAGTTGTAAGAGCTAGTGACTAACTCAAGGCTGATTGATTTAAAGTGGCATGGGAATGTCTACACCTAGATCAATAAGCAAGATAGGGATTTTTCTTGATACTAAAACAAAATAGATGTATGGTGAATGGTGAGTGGATATATTAGTTTCTAGTAAGCAATGCTACTTTTGGGGACCTAATATGTCAGACCATAACCCTATAATGGTAAAGCTAGTAATAGGTGAATGAAAGAGGAGTGCTCCATTTTGAATATATAATCATCTAATGGACAAAGTTGAGTTCAGGGGTATTCTTAGGGAGGGGATGAAGTTAAGAGTTATAGGAACCAATTTATATTGAGCACTAAGATGAAGGAATTAAGAGATGAGTTGAAAAAGTTGAGTAAGAACTCAATTATGCTAGAATAGAAGGAGAAAGCCAAGGAACTAGAGGAGTTAAAGGAGTGTCAGAGAAGGCCGATTGCAAATCCTAAAGATGCGGAACTAAGGAAGGAGGAAGTTGAGCTAGTTTTGAAATTCAACCAAATTCTGACGTGTATAAATACACCTATAAAATAGAAATCTAAAATGACTTGGCTAAAAGAGGGAGGGAGGTATACTAAGTGTTATATGGGCTATATATTTGTAAATAGGAATAAGAATACGATTAAATTACTGGTAGATGATGCAGGTCAAAAGCATAAGAACTAGGAGGACAAGAAAATGGTTACATTTGACTACTTCTTTAAACAATGAGGAAATGAAACCCGAGTTAGGGATATTCCTAATGAGGTGATCTTAGGAATCAAGAAGGTTGAAGAAGACAGAAAGAGCCAATTGATCAGGGAAGTTACAAGGGAAGAGATAAGGGAGGCTATGTTTTCTATAAACCCTGATAAATCCCCAAGACCTGACGAATACAAAGGAAGATTTTTTCAAAAAAAATTCAGACATAATGGGAGAAAAGGTTATAGGAGAAATTGAAGAGTTCTTCCATAAAAAAACAATTCTCAAGGAGCTGAATAAGACTTACACAAGTCTAGTACCCAAACAAAGCAATACAAAAGACTTGAGCAATTTAGACCCATATCTTGTTGTAACTTCTTATATAAGATAATTACAAAGATTTTGGCTAATAGGTCGAGATCAAGCTTGGAAAAAATAGTCAAACCTAAGTAAAACACATTCTTAAAAGCACCAACATTCTCCTATGCTAGGAGTTAGTGAAAGGGTATAACTCAAAGAGGATAATGGAAAACTACAGATTTAAAGTAGTTTTAGCTAAGGCGTATGATTCAGTTAGTTGGAATTTCCTCTTTATCATGATGAAAGCTGCAGATTTCCTATATCTGAATGGGTAAAGGAGTGCATTACCACGACCTTAATGGCCATCTTGGTGAATGGTGAACCCATAAACTGATACAAACAAGGAGGGGCCTTAGGCAAGGGGACCCTCTCTCCCTTTACCTATTTATTCTTTGTATGGAAGCCCTAACTATACTCCTAACGAGCAAGACAAGAACAAACCCTAAATTCCAAATCCACCACAGATTCAAAGGTATGAAGTTGATCTACTTAGATTTTGCGAATGACCTGCTTTTATTTTGCAGGGCTGAGAGAAACTCTATAGATATTCTCATACATTCCTTAGAGGAGTTCTAGAATATAGTTGGTCTAGTGTACAATCCCAAAAGGAGCTGCTATTATTTATCAAACAATTCCAACAACAAAGTTGCCGATGAAGCAAGAGAAATGTGAATGAAGAAAGGAAGTTTACCACTCCAGTAACTTGGAGTACCAATCTCTTAGCGAAGATTTAGTGTAGCTGATTGCAAACCAATGCTAGACTCCATATATGGAAGGATTAATCAATGGAGAAATAGGTTCCTTAGCTATGGAGGCAAGCTCCTTATAATACAATCGATCCTATGTAACATCACAAACTATTAGTTTAGCCATCTTCCTATACCCAAAAGCATACTCAAGGAAGTTGTTAGGAGACTACGGGAATTTCTTTTGAATGGATCGAATCAAGTAATATGTAAAGAAAATATTAATTGGAGAAAAATATGTTGATGAAAGGAGTAAGGGAGATTAGGATTACATTTTTCAAGGGAGCTCAAAAAAGCCTGCCTAGCTAATAATCTATGGTGGTTATGTAGTAGATTGGAGAACTTGTGGGTTCTATTGATTCATAATGTGATCGTAAAAAATAAAAACATTTCAACATTGAAGTTAAAGCCTAGTGCTTCATGAAATTAGGGATGGTAATAAAACTCTTTTTTTGGTTTGACTACTAGCATTGTAAGGTACCTCTATATAAGGTCAAGAAGTAAGAACATTTGAGAAGACTAATGAATTCCAAAACCAAAGTCAAAATTTTTATAAGTAATAACCAATGAATTTGGACTTATCACAGTTGTTTGGGCTGAACTCATTATGGACCAAGCACTAAGATGCCAACAGGGAAAACAAGACGAAATCAAGTGGACTGTTAGGAAATCAGGTCAGTTTAATACCAGAAACTGCAAACTCTTTCTACAAAATGATCAACAAACTAGAGTGAGTTGGGCTGCAATAGTTTGGGATAAAGATATTAGACCTACACATTCATTTATCTTTTGGCTAGGGATCAGGGGGGACTACCTACGAAGGGCAAACTCAAGTTTAACATTAGTTCTTTAGATTATGAACTATATTGTGTTAAACTGGAAAGTTTGAAACATATTATGATCAAGTGTAGCTATACAAGGAAGATTTGGAGAGGGTTGTTAAGTCATTTTAATTGCATATATTTTGGGCGTAATTGTTGTCGATGTGTTGAAATTATTATCCAAATTTGATGGAATTGCTCTATAATTGTTTACAGATGGTTTTCAACACTCTAAGGACGAAAAAAGACCAAAAAGGCGCAAAAGAAAGAAATATTTTCAAAAATCTCCAATCTGGCTGAAATTCAAAGATTAGGCATGGGCACGCCTAAGGATAGAATTTTAAATCTGCAGATTTTCCAAAATTGGATTCCAATTAAAACACAATCGTCCAAGATCCTTTTGTCCTCTTTTCAAGAAGTCTCCCACCTAAATTAGAAGACCAACTAATCTGGACAAAATCAAGAGGAGATAATGAAGAGATTCATATCAATTAGGAGAGGGAGTGGTTGCCGTATATATATACATGTATTAGGGGAGATGGAAGGAGTCGTGGGTTTTAGGGTAGGTTTAGGTTAGGTTTCTTTGCTGGACTTTTCTAGGTTTATTGTTCTTTACATTCTGCATATTTTCACTTAGTATTTTCGTTATTTTCCTAAAAGACCAGGGATGGAGACTATTTCTTTTGTTGTTTTCTTTGATTTCAATTTAATTATAAGTAGTTAAATTTTCTTATCTTGGTTTAGGGATCCATGTTACATGTTATTTTGGTGAGATTATTTGGATGTTTTTCATGATTGTT
>JANJEY010000004.1:47784357-47828565 GCA_024703695.1 Erythroxylum cataractarum | reverse complement strand
CAACTCCACATTCCCAACTAACACCACCAGTCCCCTGCATCGACCCTGTGAAAAGCACTTCGTCCCATTTCCCAATTTGACTCCATAAGCTGTTGTTGGGACAACCGGCAACCCCAAGGTAGTCACCAAGTCTTGCGATAGGTAGTTGTGGCTTGCCCCATTGTCGATGAGGAGCAAGATGGGAATCCCTGCCAATTTGCCCTCAACCTTTAAAGTCTTGGACTGAACGATGTCCCCATATTCTGCGACTTGACAGACCATCTCCCATGCCTCTCCCTCGTCGGGTTCCTCCTTGTTCTCAACTCCAGAGGATGGTCCCTCTTCCTCTCCATTTTCCTCCCAAATCAATAGTCGTAGATGTTTATCAGGGCAGATGTGGTTAGGGCTGCTGTGTTGCCCACATTTGAAGCATAAACCCTTGATCCTCCGATCCATCAATTCCTGGTAAGAAAGGTTTCTGGTTCCTTTAGGTCATCCATCGGTGGCTCTCTCCATGTCGGGACGCCGATCAGCTCCTCCCTCATGATTTCCCCACTGATTTGCGCCGTTGCTGGTGGGCGCTTGGGGTCGGGTCTATCCAGGTCATGATCCGACCTAGTTACATCCTCCTACAGTCGGGTTGGGAGGCTCGACTCGCACACTGCCCATGGACCTCCAGCCCATAGTCGTCTTGGGGAGTGCCGATGGAGTCAACTTCCGCTCCACCGCACGAGCTGCTGCTATTAGTCGATTGCGAGAAGAAGGATCCAACGCTACCACCTCTAATCGGATATCCTCTCGCAGCCCTCCAAGGAAGAGAGCCGTGTACTGATCTTCGGAGAGAGGTGGAACCTGAGCCATCAACATCTCAAAGGTTTCCACATATTCATCGACAGTTCCCTGTTGCGTCAATGCCTTTAGCTGGGAGAATGGGTTCCCTATATAGTGGTCTCCATATCGATCGAACAAGGTCCTCTTGAAGGTCTCCCAATCCAACTCTGGTCTCGACGCTAAGAGAACCTTAAACAAGTGCCAAGTCATGCCGTCCATACATATTTGAGCCAGCTATACCCGAAGCTTGGGTGGTGTGCCTTGAACTGCAAAATACATTTCCGCCCGTGAGACCCATCCTACCAGGTCGTCGCCTTGGAATGGAGGGAGCTCTATTTGTTTGGCTCGGAGCTGATACTCCTCTGACATCATGGAGGTCACTCCGCTGCCCCCTTCTGCCGTCTGTACCAACTTCCCACGCTCAACAGAGCTGGACCCTGCCTCTGGTGATCGGTGTACATTCTAGCGTTGGAACCCCTCTCGCATCTCGGCGTGCATCGCCGCTAATGCCTTGGAGAGTTCGTCGACCCCCTTATGCAAGCTCCCCAGTTGAGCCGAATGATCCAACAGTTTCGTCTCTACAGCTATCATTCGAGCATCCATTGCTTCCCACTTCTGTGACGCCATTCTAGTTTGCATACACCGGGTCTCTCAATGAAAGCACCAATGATAAGCAAATGGATGTGATTAAGGTGTTTTTATTGATATTTAGCTACAGCCTTGTAGTGTAATCTACAAGCACCAAGCTAACCAGCCACTATTGTCCCTTCAGCTATCAGCCGGAAACAAGCAAGTGTAAAGATATCCCCCACCTTGCACTACCCCATCCCTAACATAGTCCTTTGCTCTCTCTCCTCTAACTAACTTCTCTAACTGTTTGATGACTCACCCCTCCCTGCCTTAGTGTATTTCCTAGAATATGTCATCATGGGTTTGTGGCCCATGTTCGGTCCCTTCTCCCTCTTCCTTCTAGAATATGTCAATATGGGTTTAGGATCCATATTGCTATCACAACTACTTTTCAAAGCCTAATGAAATCTGTATTCAAAGCTTATTTAAGGAAATTAGTTATGATTTTCTTTGATGACATACTCATTTACAACAAAAGTTGGGATTAGTGTGTGTACCATCTCATAGAAGTGCTGAAGAAGCTAAGAAAGCTTCAATTGTATGTCAGGCAATCAAAATGCTCTTTTGCTACTGGACAAGTAGAATGTTTAGGACATATCATTAGTGCCCAAGGGGCAGCAACTGATCCAAGGAAGATTCAAAGCTAAAGTGGGTTGGCCTATGCCTTAAAAAATTGAAGCAATTGAGAATTTTCCTGGTGTTATTAGGTTTCTATAGAGGGTTTATTGAGGGGTATGACCAAATTAGCAAGACCTTAACCCAGTCACTCAAGTCAAGTAAGTGCAAGCATTGGTTCGTACTCTCCTAGATTTCAGCAAACACATGGTGATAGGTGAAGGAATTCAGGCATTCCTATTGCAAGAGGTCATCCTCTTGCTTATGTGAGCAAAACTCTATCTCCTATATGCATTCATCTTTCAACAAATGAGAATATGCTTTTAGCTTTAGTTATGGCTATAAGACAATGGTCTCATTATTTGATTGGTAGATACTTTACAATTCAAACTGTTCATAAAAGTTTAGGTTACTTAATCAGAAGATTACGACACCATTCCGATAGAAACTTTGGGATTTGATTTTGAAATCAAATACAAGAAAGGGCTGGACAATAGACCATTTGAGGCCTTGTCTAGAGTGTCTACTGTTGACTTATGTACTACGGTTGTTTCCGATGTCCATATTGATTTTTTACATCAAATTCAGAGTTGGGAAACTGGTAACGGTCAACAAGAGTTAATTCAGAATTTGAAGAATGCTGATAAATTGAATTCTACTTATTCTTGGATTAACAGTAGTCTTCAATAGAAGGGAAGAATGGTGGTGGCCAATGATACAACTTTTAGGGCATCGTATCATATCCTTATTTCATGATACTACAGTTGGGGGATACCCTAGGTTCCTTGGCATGTATAAGAAAGTTCAATTATACTTCTTTTGGCAAAAAAATGCACAAATATCAGGGAATTCATGAGGCATTGTGTAGTTTGTCAGTGTAATAAGTATAAACCTATTGCAATTCTAGAAAAACTTCAACATTTACCTACTTCAAAATAGGTGTAGACTGACGTAGCTTGGATTTTCTGGAAGGTCTACCTAAGTCTGATGGCTATTTAGTTATTTTGATAGTTATTTGTCGTTTTAGCAAATATAAGCACTTCATTTCTTTACCTCATCCTTGTGCAACAACTAAAGTGGCTTAGGTTTATATTGACCATGTTTGCAAATTGCACGGGATGCCTCTTTGACAGGTGAATGATCTTGATCAAATTTTTACAAGTTCTTTTTGGATTGGAATTTTCAGATGTAAGATGCTTTTCTTTGCACCATTCCACTGATTACCATCCTCAATCTGATGGCCAAACAAAGGTCTTGAATAGGATCGTCAAGACTTATTTGTTTTGGAAGACCAGTAATTGTTCACACCATTGGCATTGTTGGTTATCTTTGGGTTGAAGGGCAGTATAATACTACCCATTATTTTGCTGTTCAATGTACCCCTTTTGAAGCCCTCTATGGATATTCTCCTCTTATACATGGTCCATATCTTGATGGTGGTTCCAAAGTGTTGATGATTGAAAAGACCTTGTGTGATCTTGAAAGGGCTTTAAAGTTAGTTCAGTTTTGCTCTAGTTGCAAGGGCTATATCCAAACTATTGAATTGACTATCACCTTTGTCCAATTGCAAAGATGAATGCTATTAGAGTTCTCTTATCTTTGGCACTAATTCAATGTTTGGCTGAGGAGTTCAAGATCAAGGAGTTAGGAAGGTTGAAATATTTTCTTAGGATTAAAGTATCTTACTCTAGGCAAGGTTTTTTTAAATCTTCAAATAGAAGTATATTACTGATCTTCTAAGAGAAACATGCAAGATAATTTGCAAATAGCTGGTACTCCGATAGACTCAAATATTAAACTTGAAAAGGCAGAGGAGGATGTTGTAGTAGACAAGAAAATATATCAATGCCTTATATAGAGGCTCATTTATCTATCTCACGTATGACCAGATATGGCACACCCAGTGAGTATGATAAGTTAGTTCATGCATAGCCCAAAAGAAGTTTAGTTACAGGAGGCTCATCAAGTATTGCAGTATCTCAAAGGGACACTCAGAAAAGGTATTATGTTTAAGAGAAATGGAGGTGTACTACTGAGGCATATATAGATGTTGATTATGCAGGATCGATTATTGACTTTTGATCAACTTCAGGATATTGCACTTCTTGGTGAAAACCTTGTGACATAAAGAAGTAAGAAACAGAATGTGATAGCACAATCTAGGGCAGAGGTAGAATTTCGAGCAATGGCTTAAGGTATGTGTGAACTAATGTGGTTGAAAATTATCCTAAAAGACTTTGAAGATTTAAGTGGGATGGTCCAATGAGACTCTATTATGATAATAAATTTGTGATTAGTATAGCTCGTAACTTGGTACAGCATGATTGATAGAACACTTTGAAGTTGACAGACAGTTTATAAAAGAAAAACTGGAGAGTGGTTTAATATGCACATTGTATGTGACTACAAAGAACCAGCTTGCTGAGGTAATTACCAAGGGGTTAAGTAGTTCAAATTTTAAGAATATTGTATCCAAATTGGGAATGGAGAATACATATGTACTAGTTTGAGGGAGACACTGAAGAACATGATTTGTAGCTAAGTTAATTGCTTTAAAAATTTTGCATCTTTATAACTAGCTTGTTATTTTTCTATTTAGTTATGATATCCCATAATTATGAGATTTGATTTTTTTTCCCCCTTCTATTGTTAGAGTAACTTGTATATAATTGACCCAACTCACTTATACATTTGTAAATAATGCAATGCAGAAAATATATTCTCAATCTAAAGTTCTGTCATATATCTATTCACTTTATGGGCTTTTAGTTTACAAGCAACACCATGCTTTGACTCTATCATGTGCTAAAATTGTATGAAGCTCAAATTCACAGCTTTCTAGACATCAATAAATCTAATATTAGCTACTGGGGAGACGATAAATCCGTCTCTATGAGAATAACCATTCTGTTTGTTACCTTTCCCTATGCCATCTTCCTGATTTGCCTAGCCCCAAACTCTGCAGTTATACCCAGTTTACTGTTGACAATTGTTTGATTTGCTCCCCATCCAAGGATGTCATGTTGATCAATTTTTTGCACAGTTATCATGCGTTATGTTGGGGGTGAGAGGGGGACTTGGAAGAGATTTTCTGTTTAGAACATAATATTTACCTTTTCACTTCAATGACTTTTGCAGAATGATGCACCTATGTGGGAAGTGGTCAAACTTGTTCATCAGCTGTGTTCAACTGAAGGTGATCAAGATCCATTTTTGTAAACTTTTTAGCTCATTCTCCAGTTCTGGTTACAACATGCTTCCTCATTCTTATTGCATAACAAAACCTTTTGAAACTGGGTTCGAAATTCGCTCCCAAAGCTGAGCAAAATAAGTAGAGGATGCTTGTTCTTTTAATATAAACCTGGCAGAATATTTTAGTTCATTTTTCGTACAGAAATTGCAATTACTAATTGTTATGAGATGTTATGTACCCGCATCTTCAACGTGACAGAGCTAAGGCCATTCTTTTCTACTCAAATTTTGGCTTTTATCTGCCACATTCATTTTCCAGACATTGTGGTTTGGGGTATGGGTTCAGGAATGATTACTACCTGGATGTCTTAGTTTTAACACTCGATCATTAGTTTTAAGGAGGAGAAACAGCGATGATATGGGTCGAGACACACCTCTGTTGCTTAATATCTGCACATTGTTGCGGAATCTACCGCCCATCAGTTTTAACTCCACCGGTCAGATTGGTTTTTACTTTATTAGAACATCTACTTGATTTGGATAAACAAAATGTCAGAGCATGCAAGTTGTTATTGCAGAGTTGTTTGGTTACTAAATAAGGTTTATGCTTAGACACCAGTTTTGTATTGAATCCCAGTTAAAAAGGCCACATTGTTTGATGGTGATTGTGCAGTGAATATCTAGTTTAGGTTTATCGTATAGGAAAGTAAGCTCCCATTAATTGCTTTTAAAAGTGAAGCATAGCCGATCAAAGAAACAAGTAGACGTAAAAACTTGTCAACCAGGTACAAATGAGACGGCTCTATGTGTTATCCTTATCCGTGCGAGGCAAGTGATGAAAAGAGGAGGAGACCTACACAACGCACTCCAATAACTGTAGAAATACTTTTTTTTTGAGAATAGAGATAACAGCAAATCGGCCTGGGCTGTTGAACCTATGTTCAAAATAATATTGAATGATCATGCTTTAGTCTGGGTTGTTAAGATAAGCCTTGGATTGATCCTTCAAATTTGAGTTTGACTTGAAATACGTTTAATCTAGACTGAACCAGTTAGAGCTCCAATAGTGAAGTTTCTGCTGGCATAGATCATTCTTCAATGGAGAGTTATCTTTAATTTTTAATTTTATAAATATTCATAAATATTTATACAAAAGTGACTATTTTTTTAATTTTATAAATATTTATAAAATTTATTTCTAATCATAATGAGAATTAATTAATATAAGAATAAAATTTGATATATAAAAAATAATTAAATTTAAATTTAATGTCAACATCTAGTAACATAATTAAAAATAAAAAATAAGCCGATAAAATCAAACATATTTTTATTTTTAATTTTTATTATAAATCTGAACAAAGTATTTTTATTTTCAATTTTTTTAGTACCAAACAAAATTTTTAATAAGAAATAAAAAATAAAACTAAAAATTACAGTTGAAAAATAAAAATAGAATTACAATTCTGTAAACTGTCCTGGTACATCAAAATTCACACTGTATAATCAAAGTTGGAAAAGTTAGCATGAGAAGGTTAAATCCTGAAATTAAATTTTTTTTTTCTAAGAACTCGTACTTATTGGCAGTTTAAACATACGCAACTTTTTTTTATATAGATTTTTACTTTTTTTCATTTATTTTCTTATACTTTTAAAACTATCACCCAACATCTGACATTTAACCAAATTATTATAAACTTGAAGAAAATAGCTGACAAATTTCCTGCTGTTTTTTTGACTGGAGAATTCATGTGTTTGATAAAATAGTGTTCTTTCTTGTGACCAAAAAATAAATACAGCTTAGTTTCATACATATTTTGTAAAGTAAAAATTACATTATATTATAACATAAATAATACAATAAGCTAAACACAGTTAATAAGAAAAAGTCAAAAATCCTAACGAATACCGCGGGAAATTAATCGTAAAAACTAACTCGCGCAAGGAAGAGTTTAGCTCAAAAAGAAGGCAATTTTATCATCACAAGAGGAGTTGGCTACTTGCCTTGCAATGCAACAACAAATTCAACTCAAGCCAGCCAACATTGTCCAGTGGCTTTGGTGTTAAAACTTTAAAAATGCTAAACATTGTTCGGTAGTTTTGGTCTTTAATTGTCCAGTGTTTTGGTGTTGCTAATGAACGTTCCCACTGTTTTAAACCACCTCAGAAGATTTCGATGATCCTTCACATACATCCACGCCTGAAGAAAGTTAAAGAGGCTCTCATTCACACCTCGTTCATCAATAAAACTGTGGAGTGCATCCCTCATTCTTTCATCAAGATACCTGCCAAGAAATAAATAGAAAGGTTTATGGTTCTAGCATGGTAGATAATCACTGGAGATATTTATCTATCAGAAGGATAATTTTAGTACACAGAATCCACTCAATCTAGCAGCGTCTACTGTCACAACAACATTAGTTGCCCCTTTTCTAGTGCCTTAATGGTGTACGGTTATTTCAGAACATATCTGAAAATATCAACAGCTGGATTCAACTTAACAGCAGTGTCTATAATTTTCAGACTGTTCTTCTACATAGACTTTAATTTGACTAATTAACAGCAGGGTTCGAGAATGGTTAACAGTTAGCTATATTGGCTCAGCTAAAATAGCAGCTGATTGAGAGTATGTGTTGATTTAGTTCAGACAATTTCGAAATCTTTACTGGATAATGCAAATTGGAAAAGATCATATAAGATATAAAAAAAGTGAGAAGCTAGAGGGATAATGAAATGGAAACAGCCTATATTGGCCTTTAGAATTTGTACATGCATTACTAACCATGAATTCCCATTACGAGTCAAATAAAATTTATCAACAAAAAGCTTGATTTCCACGCCTTCCAACTCCAAAAATTCTCCAGTTAAACAAATAACTCGGACATTGGACCAGAAGACAGCCTCTGAAACAACACTAATACCGCGTTCACACGTGAAAGAGATGAATGACAAAGTATTAGGTCAGAAACGAGAAAGAGGAATGACATATGAAACCTCCTGTTCATCTGGTAAATTTCTTTCACCAGAGTATGCCTAAGCAGTTACTCATATGGAGTCAATTAATTCTGAAGCAGTAAATAGGGAATATTCTCCTTCACTATTCTTATATTCCCCGAGCAATTGGACCAGCAATAAGATCCAACCTCAGAACTAAAACCCCCTACTATGCTACGAAATGCACCACCTAGCATCCAGACAATTAGCTGATTACTCTAGAATACCAAAGAAAAAATGATTCAAAAGTTTAGCTTTTCAATAATGCTTTCTAATCTAATGGAGGATAAAACTTTAAAGTATTTGCACAACATATGAAAAAGTAGGTGTCTTTTATTATTAGAAATTATTTTGACAGTAGTTTCTAATAATAAGTTTGTCGGTTAGTTTACAAGCTTAACAATTATTTTTTTTTCCTGGCATGAACGGTATAATATATATATATATATATATATATATAAGAAGAAACTCTCATAAACATAAATGCACGGAAAATACAGAAACTAAACTAAAAGCAGTTAGAATTTTTCGTAAAAATAGTAGACAAAAAGTTTGTAAAGGACGAGCTTTCTAAAATCTAAATAGTAACAATGGGGCCCAAAAAGGGGAAAAACTCTAGTAAGGGAAAACAAAACTTCCCTGTGAGTCATCCCGTGATTAGATCCAATGCAAAAACAAACATAAGAGCCACAAAACAAATGGAAGACATGTTGAACAGAAATAGGCTGATGCAATTCTTAATGGGGTTACATGAGGGCTATCAGCAAGAACCAGAACTTGTCGCAAGATCCATTGCCAACTGTCAGTAAAGTATACTTGACATTGTTGAGGGTGCACTCTCAAAGAAAAGTCCACCAAGTCTTCAACAAGGGTGTGGATGCAACAACATTAATAACAAAACCCTAACAATAATTCAACAAAAATAGGTCCCAGAAAACTTAAAACCAAGAAGGAAAAGGGTTATTGTGAGCATTACAACCAAGGTGGTCAAATAAAAGAGAATTATTTTAAATTGGTGGGATATTCAGATTGGTGGCATCAAAATAAAACTACAAACCAAGAGAACAAAAGATCGTTTCCAGAGCAAGTATGGGAAAAGTATCTTTAGAGAATCTATTGATGCGGAAGAAGGAATGAAGGACCAAAAAAACATGATGAATTGAAAGGCAGCACAAACCACGAGTTCCAACTTATCCCTATTTTAGAAACTTTCGATCCTTATAAAGTCAATTTCTGTTTTTCTGTCAGATGGAATCATTAATGTTGTTATCAAACATGAAAGATTCTTCTTGACCCACAACTATTATTGAAGAATGTTTTGCATTTACCAACATTCAAGTTCATTCTGTTATTTGTTTGTGAATTGGTCCAAGATCAATGTTTGTTTTAACCTTTCACCCACTTTTGTTCTGATATACAGAACCTTGAAACTAAGAGCTAGTTATTGGAAAGGGAGAAGACTTATATGAAATCAATGGTACAAGCTCTATTTCTTATTACATAAACAATGTATTACCAAGATCAATGTCAAAATTTTCATAAAATCAGGCTGTACTTGCCCACAACAATATGGATAATACAATGAGAAAGGAAGAAACTTACAGCAAGACATTAATCACTCTCTTGTTAGTTCCAATGCCAGTTATCAAATGTGGCATTCTAGATTGGGGCATGTTTTAGAAGAGAAACTTTTGTGTATTCCATTTTTTTAAAAATACCTTACATTATTTGAAAATTATAAAAGAATTATCTAATTTCTCCACTAGCCAAGTAAACTAGATTGCCATTTCAAGTCCGTGGAGTAAAAGCACATGCATTTTTTGAGCTGTTGCATATAAATTTATGGGGTCCATATAGTTATAAATCCAAATCAGGCAAAAACTATTTTCTCACAATAATTGATGATAATAGAGTAACATGGACAAACATGATGCAACAAAAGAGAATATTTAGCGGTCATAAAACACTTTGTGAGTTCTATTGAAAATCAGTTTTGAGCACGAGTTAATGACAGTGAATTTGTACATAGTTGTATTCAATTTTTCTTGGTAAAGGAATTTCATATTAAAAGACTTGTGTTTACACTCCTCAACAAAACAACCAAGTTGAAAAGAAGTATAAATAGCTTCTTAACATAGCAAGAGCTCTTTTAATACGATCTAAAATGCCTAAAAAATTCTCGTCAAAATCAAGTTTGGCATCAACTTACATAGTAAAATAGACTACTAATGGAGATTATATATTGGAAAACACTTTATGAAGTATTAACAGGTAAAGAACCAAATTATGAATATATCATAATTTTTTGGCGTCTAAGTTACACTACAAATACAAAACTCAAAAAGATAAGTTTGATGCAAGTTTATTAAATCATGTGTTTTGGGATACCTGAGACATAAAAAGGATGGAAGCTATATAACTTGGAAACAATTCTTTGTTAGTACGGATGCCATTTTTTATGAGAAACTTTTCCTTTTGCATCAAAAAATATAATTTTAAAATGATTTTCTTTTTCCTGTACTGAATATCTCAGATATTTCTCATACTATTGTACCATCCGTACAACCCTCACCTTTGAGCCACAATATACACATTTGAATGACACCTTACAAGAAAACCCTACTGCAGATGATCCTCCCATACACAACTCTGAGCGAGAGACTTTCCCTCAAAACATTGATTTTAGAAGAAGCAAGAGAACCATCAACAACCTGCTTTACTCAAAGATTTTTTATCAATGGCCATGACTCTTCTTGTCAACAATCAACTAACTTCTTTGGTTAACGAGGATTTGGTAACTAATCAATTTATTTCAATTTACCTTGTAAGCATTTCACTGTTTTTAAATTTCAATACCTACATCACTTTTATGTCCAAAGTGTCTATGATTAAGGAGCCAATAACATAATACCAAGCTTTAGAGGCAAGAATTGGAGGCATTGGACAAAAGGAAAACATGGGATTTACCAACTCTTCCACTAGGTAAGAAAGTAATATAAATAGGTTTAGCGAGTGAAGTACAAGGCTAATGGAGAGGCGGACCGCTTCAAAGCAAGACTTGTTATAGAGGGTTACAATCTATGTAGCATGAACACGGCAAAATGAAGCCGTGTCCTTGTGTCAGACGCCCACCCGACGCGCTGTGGACACGTCCGTACGTGTCGAAATTAAAATATAATTTTTGTTACATTCATACTAATTTGTGACTCCTTTCAAAAAAATCTTCACAATACAAACAAAGAGAAGCAATGATGTAAAGATATTGCAGGAGATGAGTTTTCACCAATTGATGATGACCATGGAATCCTTGAAGTTGCCAATCTTTTACTTGATGAACCAGAGTTGGAGAGTGTGATCTTTACTGATAAAAGCAATGCCAATGTTTGAGAGTAAAGTGATTAGATGGTAGATACTTTAGTTAGATTTTTTAGTTGTAAATACCCCTGTGAATGACTAATTCTACTTTTGAATAAGATATTGTAGACAAATTGCTTAATGGAATATATGCTCCATGTTTTTCAAGAAGGGTTTATAAAATACCAAATATGTATGAACTACCAAGATGTTGGAAGTCTTGAAACATATCATTCAATATATATCATATTATGAATTCTGAATTTTTTTCTTAATTTTAAATTTTATAATATATATATATAAAATGTCCGTGTCCACCAAATTTTAGAAGTTGTTGTCACATTAACGCCCATCTTCATTTTACCAAATTAAAACTTATGGTTGATTGATTTACCTTCTTTTATCTCTTTTATAAACTTTAAACTCTTTTGCATCAATTCTCCCTAGTTTGTCTAAAGTTATCCTCGACATAGAATGTGATAGATTTTAGAATCTAAAATTGATCTTCCTTTTCATTTGACAAAAAACCACTGACATCCACCAGCTCTTATAATTACAATTTGTTCATCAAGAGCATCTTATATCTTCTCTTTAAAATGAGGAATGACATACATTTTCATAATTACAATAGGAGATTGTATACCATCGTATCCATGATAAATAGTTAGTAAAGATAGGACATTCCTATATCACCTAGTAATTTTAAAACAAGAGCATTAACACTTATCTTAAGAATCTTATAAGGTCCAACACTCATTGTATGAAGTTTCTTATATTTTCCCTTTAGGAAAAGTTCTTGACAAGTCCTGACCATCACCATATCCCCTTTATTGAATTCCAAAAATCAACGATGTTGATTAATGTATTCTTTATAAGTCAAGTTGCTAGTTGTTATCTTTCATCGTACCTCATTAGAGATATCTCTTGTTTCATGCAAAACCTTCAGCTTCAACACTAACTCATGTTGTTTTGTTAAAAGAACCAAATCAATAGAATTTCTTGTCTGAATTCCTAGAACTATCTCAAAAGGAATCTTATCAATTGACCTATTTACATAACTGTTGTATGCAAATTCTCTCATAGGAAGGATTAGATCCTAATTATTCACGTTGTTCCTAACCAAGCATCTTAAAAAGTCCCCCAAGATAGTATTCACCACCTCCATTTATCCATCAATTTGAGGATGGAAAGAACTTGAAAACCAAATATGAGTGTTCAACGTTTTTTAAAGAATTCTCAAAATATTAACTCATAAAGTTCATATTGTGATCAAAGAAAATCGTTAAAAACAATCCATGAAGACGTACAACCTCTTTAAAGAATGATGACTTTGTGCTACTCTTTTCTTTGCATGAGTTAAAAGTGGAGAAAAAATATGTAAGCCTATCATTAATGAAGTAGTATGAACGTGGTATCGAAGAATATGGTGAAACGATTGAATTTACTTTTAGAGAAACATCCAAATTTTTGCACAGTTACTTGGGTGGATGATAGCACTATACCAATTGCTCGAAGGTGCTTGGCTTCTTTTAGATTAGGAATATCTAAAGATTCTATTTAGTGTGAGGCATTCCTATGAAAGTATCTTACATTTTACTTGGTCAATCGTGTATCATTTTTGGAAAGCTATCACGTACTAGTTTATGTTTCATGGAAAGAAGTTAATATTGAAAGCTATGAAGGTGGATAGTGTATAAAAGCAAGACAAAGTTTGAAGTTGTCAACAAGAAGAAGGGAATTGTGTTTGCAATGGTAGTGGGGGAAGTAATGGAAACACCATAAACACACCTTGCATTACCAAAAGATGTGGGTGAACTACTGATTGATTTTTCAGACCTTACACAGATGATTTATCAAGTGAATTACCTCTTTTACGAGTTATTCAACATGTTATTGACTTGGTACTAGGTAACACTCTGCCAAATCTTCCAACCTATTACTTAAATCCTATTGAGAATGAAAAATTCAAGAGACAAGCAAAAGAGTTGCTAAAAAAAGGATTTATTCAAGAAAGTATTAGTCTATGTGAAGTTCAAGTATTATTGACCCTTGAAAAAGGTAGAAGTTGGCAAATGTGCATTGATTGTAGAGCGATAAATAAGATCACAATAAGATATAAGTTTCCAATCCCTTGCCATGATGGCATGTTATACATGTTGATTGGAGCTATTATCTTCACCAAGACAAAGTAGAGAAGTGGGTACCATCAAATCAAAATCAAACTTAGTGATGAATGGAAAACAACTTTCAAGACTAAATAGGGCTTTATGAATGGTTGGTGATGCCATTTGGACTCACAATGTACATAGTACTTTTATGATAATGACAAAGAAACTTTTTTTTTTTTGAAAAGGAAAATAGAATTTATATATAAAAATAGGAAGAATACGTAATAGACAAAATGTTAAGGGTTGTACCCTTTACTCTCCCTGCCTAACGATGTAAGGAAAGACCAGCATGGTAATCAAAATAAAGGTCAAACATACATATGTTCATATGTTAAAGGATGATAATATGTCAGTTGTGCATTGTTGACGTAGATTCTTTACAATCAATAGCTCACAGATACGTCGAATTATGGTCGACTGAATGGCTTCTTTGGTCGAACTTTGGTCAGCAAACCGCCTGTGATTGCGTTCCTTCCATAGGGTGTATACACAAGTTCTCAAAGCAAGTATGAATGTACACAAGTTCCTTCCATAGGGTGTATCGACATTGTCTCACAATCCTCTACCATATGGGAAGGCTGAAAGGAAAAGTGAAAAAGAGGAGATCGCGCATTTCATCATAGAGTTGACACAGATGACAAATTCGGTTTACTTGCAGATAAGGTAATTTGTCTACCGTAGAGAGTTTGTTTTGGATAGCAAGCCAACAAATAAATGAGAGCCAAGAAGTGAGTGCCTTGTTCCATGCGACAGTGTGCTAGTTCACCTCAGGTTGTCTTCTTCAAAAGAGTTCGTTGGTCATTATGTTGCTAAGGGAGTGGATCGGGTGGCCTTTCCAATAGACTATAGTAGTTGAGATTGGACCAGTGCCCGAGTCTCTGGTGGTATTCACTTGAACCATATCTCTCAAGGAAAGTAATCGGTTAAAGAAGTGAGTGCGAGGTGTTATTTCTTAGTTGCCAGATACTTCGACTTTGAATGAAATAAGAGTGCAATCATCTTATCCACAACAACTGTTTATCCTATAGGATCCACCATAGACATTTAAGAAGCAAAACCTAGTTTGTGACTTTGATGGAAGAGATATTCAGTCCACCTTTTTTAGGGAGGCAAATATCAGTCCACCAAACCTTTACTGCACCTTGGGTACTATACCCATGGCTCCATTAAAAATTTATGAGTAGTCTTTCAATGGTTTTGATAAGGCCTTGGGAGAGAAACACATGGGAACTCCAGTATACATGCAGAGAATTGAGCACAGATTGAATAAGTTGGAGTTCACCCGCATAGGAAAGACTTTTGTTAGCCCATGAGTTAATTCTTCGTTGGATGCGTTCAATAAGGGGTGAGCATTCTTGGTAGTTAAGTCGCTTTGTAGTGATAGGAAGACCTAGGTACATAATAAGGGGGTTGGTGGAGGACATTCTAGTAGTTCGTGTAACAGCTGGATGGAGATCCTAGGCAGCTTTAAATAGAATAAAGTGACTCTTGTCGAGATTGATATGCAATCTAAAATATCTTTCGAACATATCAAGTGCCTTCATGAAGATATTAATAGAACTCATCTGAGCTCTACAAAAAAGAAGAAGGCCATCGGCAAATCCAAGATTGAGTAAAGCAATTCTCTTACATTTAGAATGGTATCTGAAGCTTGTGCTAAGCTGCATTTCATGCTTCTTTAGGACTTCCATGCAGAAGATAAAGAGATAGGGGGATAGGGAATCCCTTGTCATAAGCCCCTAGCTGCCGGAAAGTAATTCGTTGGGCTACCATTAATAAGCACAACAAAAGAAGCAGTGGTTATGCATTGCTTTGACCAGTTGATGAAAATGTTTAGAAAGCCAAAGGCTTGGAGCATGAGCCAAACAAATTCCCAGCTGATGCTATCGAATGCTTTATGAAAGTCAATTTGCATTGTGCAATTTGGAACATAATTAGATCAGGAGTAGCCTTTGAGAGTTCTTGGACAATCAGAATATTATCACCAATATGGCGATCCTACAAGCATGCTCCCTAGTTCTCGGTGATCAGTAGGGATAATACTCTCTTCAATCTTTTAGTTAGTATCTTTGAGATGATCTTGTATAAATAATTGGTGCATGCAATGGGTCAGAAATCTCCAAATGTGGAAGGGTTAGGGCCTTTAGGAATCTAACAGATAAAGGTTTTAGTTAGCTCCTTCAGAAGTACCCCGTTGGTGAAGAATTCCTTGACTGCTTGTTTCACAAACTGTCAATTATATGCCGGCTCAGGGGCCATTAAATCCATCCGGCTCAGGGGCCTTTGAGCCATCCATAGCAAAAACAATTCTTTCAGTTTCGCTATCATCAACAGGTTGAATTAGTAGGTCCAAATCAAGGGGATTCAGTTGCTTCAAATGGAGGGAGTTTAGATCAGAGACAGAGACATTAGACTGGCCAGTCGTTCCAAGGAGAAGACTGAAGTATGTAATAGCTTCTGCCTTTATGTCTTGAGGAATCAGTAGCAGTAAACTAGCTATAGACTTGATAGAATGAATTTTATTGAAGTTTTGTCGTGCTAGGATTGATTTGAAGAAGAAGTTGGTACATTGATCCCCATCTTTGAGCCAGTTGATTTTATCCCTTTGCTGAAGCAGAGAGTGGTGATTACTCACAGCTTGCAAATAACTAATGGTTGCAAGTTTTTCCTTACCCAAAAGCTATTGGTCAGTGGGATTCGAAGCAAGAGATGATTGAGTGGCTTCCAGTTCTGTTCTACGTGAGTGAATAGCAGATGTTGTGGATCCTTGGACTGACTTCAAGAACTTGAGTTCATGTTTGATACACAGCAATATGTTTGGTACTTACACAATGGATGCCAGCCTCTTTCTTGCAAGCTTCCGGGAAACCAAGATCATGTACAAGATAATTGTTAAAGCGGAATGGAAAATGTGAAATAATTTTCTGAAACAAACGATCAACTATAATGAGTGAATGATCCGAAAATAATGGATCATTAAAGTGAGCAAAGCTACTTGTGAAAGCTTGCAACCAAGTATCGTTCACCAGCGCACGATCAAGTTTTTTCTGTATATGCCAAGTTGCAGTCTGTTTGTTTGACCAAGTGAAGGTATGACCAGTGAATTTCAAATCTATCACACCTATATCCAGGACACATTCCTTGAAGTCATCTGAATAGTTCTTAAGATTACAATGGCCTTGAGCTTTTGAAGGGAAGAGAGTGGAATTAAAGTCACCACAAATCAACCATGGTTTAGCAATGCAACTGCTAAAGTGTTGAAGATGGCTACATAGGCTTCTTTTTTGAAAAGAGAAGTTGCTCGCATAGATAACAGAAAAGTTTATAGCAACATTCTCCTGAAAAGAAGTCAGTTGGAGATGCATGGCTTGCTCATTGGAGTCCAGCATATCCACCTTAAGTACTTCCTGTTGATAACAAACGATGACTCTACCAAAAGCATGGTGGAGGTGATTAGAAATAAAACTCCAGTGTGGACCAAGAAGCTGTAACTTTCATAGGTTCTCTAGCTTTATTTTGGTTTCAAGGAGAGCAATTAACAGAGGTTTTTCCTAAGAAATGAGGGAGGGGGTTCCTACTAAGGGTGTAGCGGCAAATCAATGCTCGCCTGTTTAGTAGCTTGCACCTAGTTATCAGTGCTCATCTGTTCCACTAGAGGAGCAGTTGGTGGCATATTCGTGGGAATTGTCTCCAACTAAGTTGCAAATGCTTCAATCCCCATTAGTTCGTGGTAACTTCCAGTTTGGAATTTCTTTCACGTTGTTTTCCGTACCTCCCCCAGCATCTTAGAGGAAGGTTACATTGATAGGAGATGGTGATGGTGTCTTCCCATAGATTATTATCTTCTCCAAGCCGCATTATATGGACTTCTATCAAAAATTCCTTCGAGAGTTCAACACTTACACAAATCCTAGCATAGTCGACCCTTCGTTTTAGAGCTGTATGTTCATCCACGCATAAAGGTTTGCCAACATAACTAGCTAAGGAAATCATCCCCTGAGTAGTCCAATATTCTAGAGGTATATTGTGGAAGTTAATCCAGAGAGAGACATTATGAATCCCAATGGTTTCAAACTGTAGAATAGGTTGCCAAGCTTGCAAAAAGATAGGTTGGTTGCCATAATGCCATAGACCATCTTCAAGAATTTTCCTAGCTTCAGAGATAGAGGAGAATGTGAAAAGGATGAGCTTGTCCTCAATGAGTAGGACATCGGATAACCCTCTAGCTTTCCATGCTTTAATGGCCCATCGTTGTATGAGAGGAAAGGTTGACCTATGATCAAAGAAACCTGACTAAAGTAGATGCCAAGCTCTTCGCACCGTCCTAAAGAGTAGTAATAGCAGGGCACACCACAAGTTTGCCATCCAACTCCTACGGAGGAGTGAAGGGAGGGTCAAGGATTGGTTGTCACCCACAACTTGTTTCCAAGGTGAGGAGGGTTTCTGGGAAGGTGAGGAGTGGGGTTGTTGCTGGGAATGGTTATCAGGAAGGGATGGATGCTGGGAAGAAAGTGATTTGGTAGAAGGGGGCAATGATGGAAAGTCAGCGGATTGCAAGATAAAGGTTGCACACATAATGCTGAAAAAAGGAGGTGGCAATGTGAAGAAGAGGAGATTGATAGAGCTAGTTGGAAAAAAGGGTTAAGAAAGAAGTGCTGGAAAGAAAGTTATAGGAGGAAAGCCCAGAATGCCCTTGAACAAGGCATTTCGGGAGAATAGGGTGAAGGAAGTGGCATTCAGGTTCAAGTGACGGGACGAAGATGAGGGTGGTATCTTAAATGCAAAGAAGGGACAGAGATTCAGGTATCAGTCCGAAGACAATGGTGGTATCTCGCATGCAAGCACTCGAGTTCTAGAGAGAAGGAGGAGCATTCTTCTACTTCAAAAGTTGAGAGAGTAATAATGAGCAAATTTTTGGTGGTCTATTTTGATGATGTGGTAAAATATAGCAAGACTACAAAAGACCACCTATTACATCTTCAACAAGTTTTGAGAGTTTTGAGACAACAAAAATTTTATATCAACTTAAAGTGCTCTTTCATGCAACAATTTTTTTTGGGGTTTTATTGTATCCTACTAAGGATTAAAGATGGATATGAAAGGATTAAGACTATCCTTGATTGGCCTATTCCAAAGGATGTGCATGAGATAGAAAGTTTTCATAGCCTAACAATATTCTATAGGCAATTTATTCTTATTCTAGCAACATATAGCACCCATAATTGATTGTACAAAACAGGACAGTTTACTTGGTTAAGGACAACAACTAAAGCCTTTGAGGAAATCAAGAAAAAGATATCTAAATCTCCTATTTTACGATTTCCAGATTTTTCTAAGGTATTTGAAATTGCTTGTGATGGATCTCATATGGAAATTGGAGGCACACTTAGCGAAGGGCACCCAATTGCTTATTTCAAAGTGAAGAGAAACAATGATATTCAACCTATGACAAGGAATTTTATGAAGTGGTATGTTCTATTTGCAATTAGCGTCATTATCTATCCCATAAGGATTTTATTCTATATTCGGATGATGAATCTCTCAAATAGTTCCCATAAGAATTTGAACAAAAGACATCCCTTATGAAGTGACTTTTTGGAGCAATTTAACTTTATTGTTAAACTTTAGGTAGAAGTTTAAGCCACAGTTGTGTTACATAGAAAGAGTCATTTGCTTAATATTTAGGTAGTCAAAAGTTGTACGACTTGAAAAACTAAAAACAAAATATGATTCGGACCAAGATTTTGGGGTAATTTATTCAAAACTTGCATCTAGACAAAGGGACAATCACTTCCCTTTTGTAATCTACGATGAATATCTTTTTAGAGGAAACTGACTTTGCCTACTCAATACCTTAAGGAGTAGGTGACTTGAGAATTACATGGAGGAGGGATAACAAGTCCCTTTGGAAGAGAGAAAATCATACAAAGGCTAAAGATCACTTTTATTGGCCTTCTTTAAAGCGGTACATCTCTAAAGTCATACGACAATGTCAAACATGTCAATTAACTAAAGGAAATAAGCTAATTTTTGAACTACACACATCGCAACCCATGCCTCATGAACCATGGTAGAACATAAGTATGACTTTTGTCTTGGGAGTTCCTAAATCTATAAGAGGTTATGATTCGACTTTTGTGGTGGTGGATAGGTTTTCAAGGATGAGTCATTTGATTCATAGTTCTCTACCCTCCGTTACTTGTTAATCTCACTAAATTCCAGCACTTCTAGCCAAAATTTCTGACAATCAAATCTTAAAATGTTAGCCTAAATTTCCAACAACCACCCTAAACTTTCAGCTATACCAAACCTGAAATTCCAACATAAGCTGCCAAATTTTATAAGTTTTGTGGGTTCTTGTCACTAGTTTGATATATCTTCTACTCATCCCACATCACATATTCATGAAACCTTAAATGGAGCATAACATCAGACTTTGGGCTTGTTTGATTCCTCATAAATTCCAACTTAAAGGGGGACATTAGCACTTATTTTGCCAGCAGTTACTAATGATAAGTTATTCAAGTAGTTTATTTATTAGTTAGAGCAGTTATTCTTTCTTTTTTTATACGAATGATATATACATAAGAAGAAACTCTTGTAAACATAATCCACAAGAGTATGAAGCTACATTCTTTAAATGAAGCCTTCAGGTTTTTATAGAATTGGTTAGTTATGAGCCTCCTTGGACTACAAACAATAGGGGTAGCACTTCTTTCCCAAACCCACCCACCTTCACAAATCTAGGATGAGACTATAGGTCCAAAAACTGATAAAAAGTTTGTTTTAAACTCTTGTTCTGGACAACTTAAAATTAAAGTAAGGTTTAATTTTGTCTAGAATAAAACATTTAGAAGAGAAAAGAACCTATCACAAAGATTGTTTCCACGAGTAATAAACTAAATTTTGTATCTCATGACTATCATCTTAATATCTTTGCAAAATATTAATTTGTCCATCATCCATTTTTACGTAACAGCTCAGTTTAAACTTCTAAAATTTCATACGCAAACTCTAACCTTTATGCCTAAGGAGACCATAGAAGAAATTAACCAGAATTTTACTCCATAAACACATATATGAGATAAATTCCCTTTCAACCATCACACTAAACCTCTCCATCATTTCACATTAATCATCAACTATAACATATTTATAAACCAGAACATAAAGATAACGAAGAACATTAACTCACTCAAAAGTAGGACCAGTGTATGTTGAAAGAGCCCCTTGAAAGTTCAAACTTTCAACCTTAGGCCTGAAGGAAACAGAGTGAATACCCAATGCATCTGGATATAGTCCACAAAGAAGCTGCAAAGATTTCTCCCGCCCTTCCTTTGATATGTCAACATGAAGAAATAATTGATCAATATCTCCATCATCATCTTCACCGTCACCAGGCACAAAATTGGCCATCCGCATAACAGAAACACTAATTTCTTCATTGCCATACGTTCGAGTGAGAACTGGTCCAGCACCTTCTAGTGCACCTTTGACTATGGTGAAATCAGATGGAGGCCTCACTTTCTACAGGAACATAACCCCCCAATAAACAACGTGTAAGGAATCTATTACTCCACAATAACATACTCTACATAGCAAAACCTAAATCAACAACCAAAACACACACCAGATGTGAATTTGAAAAAATATACAATGCAATCTTAGTAAAGCAAACGCACAACAGTATCAATAAGTGAAGTAAGAACAGGTTTTCAAGATACTAACAAAGTAACAATCAATAGTGACTTAGTTAGACGAAGAAAAGGTGAAATTTACAGGGGGAGGGTTCATTTTGGCGACTTCGAGATAGTGGTCTTTGAGGGAGCGAAGCAACATAGAGTCGACGGCGGAGGATGTGGGGTTTCTTGAATGCCGGCGAGTTGCTATTAACCGCCATGAGACAAGATGTACTCCCTTAACCACTTTCTTCCAAAACATTGCTTGTTTCTCTCCTTAGCTTCTTTTTAGTATCTTATTTATTTTCTTAACACTGGACACAAAAAAGAGTTTTCCAATGTTTCAAAAAACGACATCGTTATACAGTGAACCTAAAAACCCCGTCTCGGCTTAAACCCTAGTTTGGCTCCTGGTTCAGTAGCATTTGCGTGTTCAGACTTTGATGCTTTTGTACGAAAGAAGGATAAAATTGAAGCTTTTCTTGTCTATATTCAAGCCCAAGCATGCGACCTCCTTTGAATTTTGGTCCTCCTCAACATGCTAATCAGTTCCAGTGCAGTGGCGCTTCTGCTCCTCAAAATCCACAGGTATCTCTCAAGTCTCAACCCTCCTGTTTTGTGGATTTTCCCACCTTCAATTTTGTTTAAGGTTTCTTCTCTTTGTGTGACGCTTGTTTTTTTGGAAGGTTTTATCAAGCAATCCAAGTCCAGGGAATGCGAGTTTCGTGATGCAGAATTCAATGCAAATGCAGTCGCAGATGGGTATGTTCAATCGTCAAGTTACCGTTCCTTCAAACTATTGCAATACCCTGTTGAGCAATGGGCAAAGCACCCCGGTTATGCTACCTTTGATGGCACAACAGAATGGCTTCATGAGCCTTCCAGATCAACTGGGTTTGTCACAGATGAGTCAGTGTCAAATGGGATTTTCTGAACAGAACTTCGTAAACAATTTCAATGCTCTTCCCCTGTTTGTGAATCAAATGGGCCAGTGCCAACCAGTAGGACATAATTTTGCTACTAATTTTTCAAATTTTCCTCAGCAGCTCCTTCATAATCTTGGTTTCCAAAACTTACAAGCCCCAAATATACAAATTCCAATTCAGACTTTGAATCACGCTGCTTCTATGCAAATCCTAAATCATTCACAAGGCAGTCTCCGAGCTGTGGGGCCTCAGAATCACAACTTCTCTATGATGGCTGTTGGACAGCAAGCTTACCCTAACGACCAGAACCTTGTATTATGTGCAAACGGTGGAAACACATCAAAACCAATGCCAGCGGCAGCTCAAGGAGTACAAGGGAACTTACCTGCACAGAACTCTCAATCCTCAGCATTCAGTAGGCAACAGGTGCCCTGCATTGCTGGTTACCCACTTTATTTTTCTACTTCTTATCATCTTAATAGGTTAGTTCATAGGAATTCTCAATTGAGCATTTATTGTTGTGTCTTCTCTTTTTTGGCTGTATTGGGCGTCAAAACCAAGCCATTGCTTTGGCAGGTATATGTGCCATGTCAGGCAATGCCCAATTAGCCATTTTTGTGCCTTTGTAACATTTTTAATATAAAAGTAAACTTGATTTATTACTTCGTATATTTGTAGTGACACAAAGTTAGACCAGTACTCGACAAAAATGAGGAATAAACAGGAGATTAAAAGGATAATAAGGAATGATATATCATTATGTGAAAGCGGGATGAATTAATTTGAACATGATCAAGTAATGCTCATTTTATTAGTCCTGTGAAGCTTGTTAAATACTTTGTATTTTGTTGCTAATTAGGTCTTTCTTTTATGTTTTTGTTACAGACTAATTTTATTAAGTCAAAATAATTGACACCTTTTCTTATATGTACTTAATGTACAAAGACAAAAAGCATATGCACATATGTCATTGATTGCCTCTGTTCTTTGAATTATTAATTTGGGTTTAGCCTTTTCCCATTGTAATTGGAAATAGTTTCCTCCACTGATGGGAACTTTTTCAATGTGTTTGTTGGATAGAGCCCCATCATTTTTTAAGGTATTTCCTCTTTGTCCATTGAGTGCTTTATGATTGAGCTCATCTCTTTTCATTATCATCATCATCAAATAGATTCTATTTGATATATGAGAATTGTGAAATTAATGACATAGCCTTTTAATAATGTTTGATTGTTGACACCTATTTAAAAGTTTGTGATGGACTTTTGCCCCATACTTAACCCCTGTCTATTTTATGTTCTAATAATCATTGGCACCTTTATGTAAACTTGACATATATATTTGTTGTAGAGAAATCGAGTGGAAAATGATTGGGATAGTAGTTCCAATTTCAATGGCAAAAACTTTCGAGGCAAATATTTCAAGAGAAATGTAAACAAAGAAGCATCTCATTCAAGGTCTATACTTTTCACTTTGTTTCTTTCATACTTCTATTTGAATGGTATGCGTGTGCATGTTGCCCATTATCATGATCCCTTAAATTTGTTTAGGCATCAGAAGTCACAGTTCAATCACATTGAAAATAGGAAAAGAAAGTTCGCTCCTTCTAATGGACAAAAGGAAAAAGGTTTGAGATTTTACCCTATACTACAATTTGTCATTCAAGGACGCTAGCATGGTAGTTGAATATAGTTGTTCGATGTGTTTTATGCATTTTGTACTTGTTTATTCTTTTACCTTTCTTCTTATCTTCTTCCCCATCCCTACCCCACCCCTAAAGGAATTAATAGCATGTTGTGTTCCTTGTTCTTCATTTTTGTAATCTGTGAAAATTGAACCTTGAACAAATCCTTCTCAATTATGGGAAGTTCTTTTATTAGAAGATCTCCTATATTCATAGTATCTTCCTTGATAAGGAGCGTTTTCATTACTTCCTTCTTTGATTGGCTTGTTATTAAGAACAAGCCTTTGAGCATTAAAGCTTGTTTGCAAGAATTTATCAAGCATCTAATGAACATGATATTTCTTATTCAATTTCATGTCTTTAATTGTGACCTGTCATAGCTTTTGATAGCTTGATTCCTGCTATAGAAAATTTTTTGACACACTTGTTTAGTATTATACTCTAATTAAAAACATGACGTGACAATTAAAGGTTAGTGAAACAAAGATAGGAAAACTTGTTTCTTATTGATATTCTATGCATAGGTAAAGGTGTATATATATATATAGAAATTGATGATCAACTAATTAGGAAGGTGTATACTAAGTAGGATCCCTGTAGCAATCTTAGATTCTATACATTTTGTAAGACTCCCCTTCAAGCTAGAGCATAGATGCTAATAATTCCCAGCTTGTTACAAATAAAATTGACATGTGCTATGTTTTAGAGCATTTATGAAAATATCTCTCAATTGTTCCCTAGTTTTCAAATATCCTATAAAGATTAAGTTTTGTTTCTCCTTTTCACAAACGAAATGATAGTCAATTTCAATATATTTAGTTCGTCCATGAAACACAAGATTAGAAGCAATATGTAGAGCAACTTGGATATCACACCATAACTTTGCTAGTATTGGGGTTGTTATAGATTGGATAAGATAGGATCAAATGAGATTTTATAGATTAGGTAAGATTATATTAGGTACGATTGATTTTATCCTTGATTATGGCATATTATTTTATAATTAGTTCTCTTTAACTACTATAAATATGTATCAATACTCTATATAAAATACAAAATACTTTTCTCTATTTATAATATGGTATCAAAGTCAATCTTGGCTATTTGATTTTGTTTTAATCCAGTCCTATCCAGTGAATAGACCTTGACATTTTTTTTGGGTTTCAAAGATCCTTTAGGAAACCATTTGATAGTTGGGTAATTAGAAACTCCATATTTGCTACAGACTCTTGTGCTTATCACAGTCCACCATTCAATATCAAAATAGACTTTGCCTTCTTATAGCTTGCCCCAAGCTTCTCATTCATGTGCGAGCTTTATTTTACAATGTGCCCACAAAGGATTGTAGAACATAATGAGAGCTCCTTTATCTTGACCGACGTCCTTCTCGTAGTTATCTTCCATAAAAACAACAATGTTGTCAGCAAACTCTAATATGATGAACAAAGCCAAAGCTACTACAAAGACGCAAATTTGATTATACCTCTTTGTTTTATGCCTCTTTAGTTCCTCTCGTGCTGCAATGTAGGTCCCAAACTTTGGTGTGGCTAATTTTCTCGCCACTTTGATGTCCATCTTTGACATCATGCTTGTGTTAGTGCTTTGGTAATTTTGTGCTAGTACTGGAGGCTGCATTTGCTTGACGTTAATAGGAAAGTTAATTCTTAATAAGTTTTCTTGTCTTGTTCACTAAATTTTTTGGTTTACTTGACAAACAATTTTAATATAGTTGAATACATGTTTGTGGTCGAAACCTTTATGGGCATACTTGATTCATTTTACTATTTTGTCCCTCTAGCTATTGAACAAAAATATTTGGTCGTAATTAATGTTATTCTTATGATGCCTAAAATCATATAATATAATTAGATTGATCACAATTATCTAGATTGGTGTAAGACGGTTTGGATTTACTTAAGAAGCATTTCTAAACACCATCTTTGACGATCCACCGTCAAATCGTACTCGTAAAGGATGCCTACAAGATGCGCTCAATTATTTTTACAAAGATGACGCTCAATTATTTTTACAAATCCAAAATTCTATTAACAATAAGGTCATCAATCTTATCAATCATTGTGAGTTTGTCAAAGAGTTGTTGGAATATTTAGAATTTTTATATTCACAAAAAGGAAATATTGCACGTACTTATGAAGTGTGTAAGGGGTTTTATCATATTGAATAACGAGACCAATCTCTTCAAGCATATTTTATGAATTTCAAAAAAAATTATGAATAATTAAATGTGTTGTATCATTTAGTCCTGATGTCAAGGTTCAACAAGCTTAATGAGAGTAAATGGCGATAATGAGTTTTTTAGCTAGTCTTAACTCTTGGTTTGAAATTGCGCAAGTCTTAGATTCTTTCTAGTATGGAGATTTCTTGTCTGCATGAGGTCTTTACTTGGATACTCTACATTATGTCAATACTTTTCATGCTCCCAACATTTCAACTTCTAGGCCTCTTTTGAGTCAAAAAAATAAATCCCACATTGTAAAATCATCTTAGAAGAATAATAACCGAGGAAAGACAGGAAATTGGGACAGGATGCAGGAAGAATTATTTGTTGATATTGTCATGAGTCGGGTAATATCAAACATACTTATTGAAAGCTGCTAAATAAATCTCAAAGATCTCCTTTTGCTCATGTTGCAGCTACTATTACTATATCAAACTCATCCACTAAGAAGACAATTAGTTTTATAGATGAATTTGCTAATTTACCCAATACCTAAAAGCATTAAAAAGTTTATCTCACCTTATCGCCACTATTGTTGACTTAGGTGACACATATAATTGTCTTCTTTTCTCTTCCTAACAATGGGTCATTGATTCTAGTGCTTTAGATCATATGATATGTAATTCCAATGTCCTTTCTACTTTCCAGAAACACTCATCTTTTTCCTATGTTACCTCAATTGACGGATCTACTTCTTTTATTATTGGTTTTAAAACTGTTAAACTCGCTCCATTACTATCTTTGCCATCGGTCTTAAACCTCCCAAGCTTTTTCCTTTAATTTAATATATATGAATAAACTCACTCATGCCCTAAATTTCTTGCATCAACCAATATCAAAACTAGAGAATAACTTGGTGATATTTTAACAAATAAACATCAATTATATTTGTAACAAGTTGGGCTTGATTAATATCTATACTCCAACTTGAGGGGGGTTATTGATTCAATAAGAAAAGGTCAAATAAGACGTTATAGTAGGTTCAAATAAGATGTTATTGATTAGATAAGATTATATCAGTTAGGATTGATTTTATCCTTGATTATAACATATTATTCTATAACTGGTTTTCTCTTTAACTATTACAAATATTTATCAATATTCTATACAATATATATAATATAGAATACTTTTCTTAGTTCATAACAGATGCTTTAAGATCAGTTTCAGTTAAGAGTTGATATATTCGCATTATCTCACACACTGTGCCAGTTATATATTCAAATTCTACACTAGATTGGGACGCAACATTTTACTGGTTACTTTTCTATGAGATCAATTTTTTTCCAACAAACACATAACAACCGATAGTGAATTTTTGACCAATCTTGGAAATACCCAATTTGCTTTTGAGAAACACTCAATCTGATTATATTCTTGATTTTCCTATAGTATCTCTCGCCTAACAGCTTTTTTAACTAACATAAGATTTTTCTAAAACAACTTCGTGATAACCTATTGAGAAAGAAATGGATTGACTTACAACACTAAGAATATGCAATATTAGGACAAATTACTATAAATAGTTCAATTTTCTAACAAGTCTTCTATATTTCTCAAAATCTTCAAATAAGTCTCCATCTTTTGTAAGTTGTAATTCAGGACGATTGCATGTCTTAGCTGCCAACTTTCTATTCTCAATTAATAAGTCAAGCACATATTTCTTTTGTGATTAAAAAAATGTCTTCTTTTTTTTTGTCACCTCAACTCCCAAAAGATTCTTCAAAACCAAAACCACAAAATCTTTTTTTGTGAAATTGACCATTAAGAAAGGACTTCATGGATGAAATGATCACTTTAAATAATGACAATATCATCCATATACATGAGAAGGAGAATAATGTTAGTTGTACAATGTTGATCGAAAATCGAGTGGTTAGACTTATTTAATCCAAATGTTTTCACTACCTGCCTAAATTTTCTAAATCAAGCATGGAGACTCTTTTTAAATCGTATAGGGACTTTTGAAAATGACAAACTTTCGCATCCGCCTCCTGAGCACCAAACATAGGTGATTACTCCATATACACTTCTTCCTGAAGGTCACATATAAGAAGATATTTTTGATATCCAACTGATATAAAGGTCAATCATAAATAGTTGTCACTGAAATGAATAGGTGAAGAGGTCAAGTTAGCAACAAGAGAGAAAGTGTTAGAATAATCCATTCGATAAGTTTGAGCATAGCCTTTTACTACAAGTAGCGCTTTAAGTCAAATCAATGATTCGTCATAATTGACTTCGATTGCAAACACTCATTTACATCTAATAGTCTTCATTCCAATAGGTAAGTTCACTAAACCCCAAGTACCATTAGCACCTAAATAACATCGCATTAGGTAGGATGGAAAAAGGCTTCATTAGCAGTTTTTGGAAGAGTCACATCATCAAGGGATGCATCAAAGGAACTAGAAGACAAGTGATCATAGGAAACAAATGATGAGATCAAATAAGCGCACTAACCTTTACCTTTGCGAAGAACAATTGGAAGATCAGGATCATCAGTTGTTGGATCTTATGACAAAGAAGATTATTGTTCAAGGACTTAAATCAGGAGGTCTCTACATTCTGAATACTCATTTGCTCAAACCCATTGCTTCTTCAGGTATTTTAACTCCTTTTGAAGCTCATTGTTGTTAGGACATGCCTCCTTACTTCTATTGTAGAAGTTATTACATTAGTTTCATAATGTATCTTCTTTGGATTGGGAGTACTATTAGTTTGCCAAGATTGGGGGTACTATTAGTTTGCGAAACATCGTTTGTCCTTAATCCTTCGGATCACTAAAAGAGCCAATTTTCCTTTTAAGTTAATTCATTATGATCTTTAGGATTCATGTCTTGTTTTGTTCAAAATTTAATTTTGATATTTTGTTACTTTTGCTGACGATTTTTCTTGTGTGACTTGACTTTATTTTATAAGGATCATTCTGAATTATTTTTCTATTTTACTTTTTTTATTTTGAATTAAAATGTAGTTTAATACCAGCCCATACATTGAGAAACAAATGCCAAAGAATACTTTTTCAAATGGTTTCAACCTTGCATGATTTGGGATGGAATATTTCATCAATCGCCAAATGCACACTCTTAAACAATTTTGGTCTTATTCACTTTTCACAGTCTAATTTTTGATTAACCACGTCTTCATCTGTTCTTCGTGTAAGATTTTTTATAGTATTCTTTTTCCTACTAAACTTTTGTTCTCTATTACGTACTAAATATTGGTAGTACTTGTTTTGCTCGTGATATTCTTCCTTAGGAAACTAAGTTATATCTTAAATCTTTAAAATATGTTTTCCTAGGTTGCCCTTTTCTACAAAAGAAGTGTGGGTGCTACCATCATTATCTTAATAAGTATCTTGTATCAGCTAATGTTACCTTTTTGGAACATATTCATTTCTTTCCTACTTCGACTTCTTTTGGTAAGGAGGATGATGATTTGTTGGTTTATAAGGTCACATATCAGTCCACTAACGTTGCTTCTACACCTAGTACTTTTACCCAACCACCATCACCACCTATTTGCTTAATATATTCCAAACAACAAGACCATCCCAATAAACGTTCAGTACTTGTCTCTTCTTCGACATGAGATCCAACAACCATTCATCCTGATCTTAAGGAGGAGTATGGCAAAGTTAGTTAAAAGATATCAAATTAAAGGAAAATCCTAGTGGGTTCAAGGTAGAGGACAAGTAAAGTAATGGAGTAGTGTGTAAAATGCCAGAGCCAAGAACAGAGGAAATAGATTCATTAGCTAAAGTAACATGGGAAGGAGATGTGTGTTTCTAGAAAGTAAAGAAAATATTAGAATTATGTCAAATGATTTGAGGCACTAGAATCAATGACCCATTATAAGGAACAAAAAAGAAGACACATAATTATGTTAAGTTAAAAATGGCAATGATAGGGTGAGATGAACTTTTTAAGCTTCTTTGTATTGAGTGAATTTAGAAAATTCATCTGTAGAAATTATAATTTTCTTCTTAGTGAATGAGTTAGGTGAACTAGTAATAGTTGTTATATGAGCTAAATGGGACTTTTGAGATTTGTTTTGAAACTTTCGGCACATTGTTTTTGGTATCGCTAGCTCATGACAATAACAACAGACAACTCCTTCAGCATCCTGACTTTGGTTGTCCCAACTCCCTTTACCTCCTATAGTATTACTCCTACAATATGACCTTCTAATGTTAGATCCATTATTTCTACTAGCAAGAGCACTAAGAGTTTGACTAGTGGAAACAACAAATGCATGGTCATCTTTGCAAAGTATTCAAGTGAAGACCTTGTATATATATGGATTGACGATCTACTAATTAGAAAGGTAATTAGGATCCCTATAATTAAGCCTTTTGGATCACTATAATCAATCTTAGAATCTAGATAATCTGTAAAAAGTAGCAACAGTCACTCCGTACTGTCATGGATTGGAATTTGGTTCATTTTTCTTGTTTATTTAGATTAGTAGATTATGGAAAAGATTAAGGCTGCTAGTGAACAAAACATTTTTCTTCATTGTTCTTAGAGAGCATCTTCTACTTTTTGAGAAAATATTTTGACGTGAAAAATGTTTGGCATAGTTTAGAAAGGAGAAAAGAATGTCCTCGATCAAAACAACAATTATTTTCATTGAAAATTCAATTCAATTAGATGTCGAAGTACTATTTAAGTTCTCTCTAAATTTCTCAATCAATTAAAATGTCAATCAAACAAAGTATTATGTTTCTCTTGTTATATGTTGATAATGGTTAATGTTGTTTGTAATGTATTCTTGATAGGACATGGCCATAAGAGGGCTAAAAACCACGTTTCAATACATCCCATGGACAAAATGCAAGGAAATAAAAGGTAATTCATGCTCAATCTGTCTTTGAGGTATATGTTACTTGATTAGATAATTTCATATTCTTTCAACTTTTTTTTTGCTTCCCTATTTTAGTTCTTTTTAAAAATTTCCTATTTTTAGTCGTTTACTATTTGAAATATATCAATGACATTGACATTGTTAAATTTATGCATGTTTTTTAGTCACCTATCCTTATCATCATATGTTGAGTAAGAGAATGATTCAACAAAAAGTTCAGTATATTTGAGTATAGAAATAGAAAACCATGATAAATATGAGGGCTATTAAAAAACTCATTTTCATTGATTTCTAGTAGAGTTTATGGAAGGAATTAAAGTTTTTAATCGCTTAAGCTTTCTCATTAAAAAAATTGAAGTAAGAGAATTGGAATTGAAAATCAATACAAAATATAGGACTATGAAAAATGCTATTCTTTTTACTACCTTTTTGAATAATCAGCTATATTGTTTGATCTTAATAAGGGCTATGAACTTCCTACATATGTAGAAGTTATCTAAAATAAAAAGGCAATGTGAAAGTGAAATTTGAACCCTTGAAAAGATGCCTTACAAATTCATCCATGTTAGGGTCAATGGACATTGTTTGTTCTTATAAACTGAAATGACTGATTCAGTTATTCATTTGGTATCAAGACTATATACTACAATGCTCCTTATAAGAGATACAAAGTATAAACCTAGGAACTAAATAGTCCCTAACTTTACTACATGATACATAGTTTCCTATTTTGTATCATTGACTAAAAATTGAACATTTACATGGTAAAATTAATAAGATTTGAACCACATTAAGGCAAAAATTCCTGCTTCCAATACTTCTCCTCAAGCTGGCTTGAATGTCTTCCATGGTCAGCTTACTAATTTGGTTGTCAAATTGTTTCTTGTATAAACCTTCCGTGAGCACGTCTTGTCATAATTTGAAGGAGGGATTTTTTATTCATCTCTAACTAAGAGGCAGACATTAGCTTTATACACATCAACCCTAGTACAAAATAGGAAATAAATTTGTATAGATTTGTTAGATCCCATAATTTATGGGATACTTTATCCTAATTTTATGGACATAATCATATAGATTATGTTTTTCTACACTATCCCTGAAGCTGGTTAATATTCATTAGCCATCCCCAGCTTGGATCTAATGCTTTGAAACATGGGACTGGTCAACCCTTTGGTAAGCACGTGTGCAAGTGGACTATGTGTAGAATTGTAAGATTTACAAAGCAACGCACTCTCCATCTTTTCCTTGATATAAAGTGTTTGTCAACTTTGATTTGCTTTATTCTATCGTGTTACACTAGGTTGTGAGTTATACTGATGGTAGATTTGTTGTCACAGTAAAGTCTCATTAGGGCCTCCCACACCACTTGATCTTCAAATCTTCCAATTAATCTTCAACCAAAGTTGTTCATAAATACCTTGAGTCATTGCCTAAAAATTAACCTCTACACTAGATTGCACTATCACATTCTATCTTTTGCTTTTCCGTGTCACAAGTTTTCCACCAAGAAAGGTGCAATATCCAATGGTTAACCTTCTATCAACAAATGAATACTTCAAGTGCTAAAACTCCATTCCTTTTGAACATAATTCCTTTCCCTGATGTTCCTTTGAGATACTATAGCATTTGGTAAGCTGCTTGCAAATGGTCTTCCTTTAGATTTTGCATGAATTGGCTAATCAAACTAATTGCATATGCTATATCTAGTCATGTGTGAGACAAATAAATGAGTTTTTCTACTAGGCATTGATATGCTCGTCCACAGTAGTATCTTCCTCTGCTATTCCAAGATTAATATTTGAATCTATTGTAGTACTTGATGGTTCGCATGTTGTTTTGCCCGTTTCCTTGGGAAAATTTATAATGTATTTTTGTTGGGAGATAAAAATGCCCTGCTTAGAGTGAGCAACCTTAGTCCTAGAAAATAGTTCAACCTCCGTAGTACCTTGATCTCAAATTCTTTAGACAAATGACTTAAGATCTCTTTCTTTTTAACATCATCAGCTGTCACAATTATATCATCAATATACACCAAAGGAATTGTGACTCCCCCATAGATGAGTGCGTAATGAACAATATGTGATTCCATTGGCTTTGTTTGTGTCTCATAGTCATCATAACTCCTACAAATTTTCCAAACCATACTCATAGTGATTACTTGAGTCCGTATAAGGCTTTCTTCAGTTTACAAACAATATGAGCAGCCAATTTCTTTCCATAATTTGGTGGAATCTCCATATAAATTTCATCTTCTAATTCTTCACGTAAAAAATGCATTTTTCGCATCAAATTATTGTGATTCCCAACTATAATTAGCTACAAGTGACAAGAAAAATAAAAGTAATTAGGTTTGCAATTGGAGCAAAAGTCTCTAGATAATCAATTCTATAGGTTTGAGTATATGCCTTGGCTACCAACCTTACCTTGTATCTTTCTATGGTTCAATTTGCTCTATATTTAATTGTGTACAACATCCAACCGGTTTCTTCCTAATTGGAAACTTCACTAACTCCCAAGTTTTATTTTTCTGCAATGCCTCCATCTCTACATTTATAGCTTGTTTCCGTTTCTCACTGGACAAGGCCTTTGATAAGGTAGTAAGGATGGTAATGGTGTTTAGACAAATAAGAAAGGCTTTACGGGATGGCAAACAAGTTTTAATAGACAAAAATTGTACAAGAGGCTGTTGAGAAGAGCAATTAGAATAAGTTTCCAGTATTCTATTTATGCAGGAATACATAGGTTAAACTACGAAAGTAATCCCTATAATAATGCTAAAATCCCTATGGCTATATTATTTACATTAACTATGTAATCCCTATGATTACGTTAACAACAATTATATTTCTGTAACACTCACCCTAACCTGGAGCATAGATATTGATCATGCCTAGCTTGTTACAAATATAATTAACCCGATTCCCCAGGGTAAGTGTGTGTGTGCTTACCTTTATGAAGAGCAATAGGAAGGTAAAGGCTAGCATCAGGTAGTGGTGAGGAATTTGGAGACAAAGCAGAATGGGTCGAGACCATGTCCTGTCCGATGGGACCTGATTCAATAGACTGTTGCCCATGTCAAGAATAAACCTAACGAATAACAGGTCGAGAGAGAGGAGAAACTACCGTTCACTACCAGTATATGTCCCCAGAATCGCTAGAGTGCAAAAAAGAAGGCACAAGAGAACCAAAGAAGGGGCTATGCTCGAAAAAGGTAACATCAGCAGAGACCAAGTAACGACCCAACAAAGGAGAGTAACAACGATATCCTTTTTGAGGGCACGAATATCCCAGAAAGACACACTTGAGAGATTTGGGATCCAATTTCGAGACCTGAGGTTCCATGTCTTAAACAAACGATGTACACCAAAAAATTCAGGAAGCAAAAGGGAACAACGTATATAAGGGAAAGAGAAGGGGATATGGAATATGACCGTCAAGAACAGAAGAAGGCATTCGGTTGATTAGGAAACAAGCAATAGAGATTGCATTGGCCCAGAAAACTTTTGGGACCTGCATATGGAACATTAGTGCCCGGGCAACTTCTAACAAGTGATGATTCTTTCGCTCGGCTACACCATTTTGTTAAGGGGTAACAATACGTGATGACTGATGAATAATACCATGCTAATAGAGATAAGATTGAAAAGTATGGGAAACATATTCTTTAGCATTATCACTTCTCAAAATGCAGATGGATTTGTTAAATTGAGTCTTAATTTTAGCATGAAAGGCACAAAATATAGTAAACAAGTTTAGTTGAGATTTCATAGGATAAAGCCAAGTAACCTGAAAATAATCATCAATAAATGTCACAAAATAACGAAAACCATATTTGGATGAATAGGATAAGGACCACATACATCAGTATGCACCAAGTAAAAGGAAGACTCAACTTGTTTATTTAATCTGGGAGAATAAGATATCCTATGATGTTTGGCAAATTGACAAGCTTCACACTCTTAAGACCGATTCTTGTTTAAGATTAGGACATAACTTCTGTAAAACTGAGATAGACAGATGACCAAAACGACAATGAAGTTGCAAAAGGGAAGATAAACTTGTGCAAGCAATCGATTAAGGTACTATTTTCGAAGTTGAATCAAGAGCATATAGGCCATTTACCAAACGCCTTTTACCAATAATCTGCTTTGTCCCAAGATCCTTAAATAGACAATAATCGAGATAGAAAACAACACAAGAGTTGAGACTTTTGGTGAGTTGGTTGACAGATAATAGGTTAAAAAGGAAATGGTGATAAACATAAAACAGATGACAATGGGAGAGATTTTGTTAGGTTTGCTATCCCACGCCCAATTACAGAAGCGGTAAATCCATTAGCTAAAGTAACACAAGGTAAATCAGTAGTAGACTTGAAAGAAGAGCGGATACCTATGTTGCCAGTCATAAGATTAGTTGCACCTGAGTCAATAACCCAACTACGAGATGAGGTGGAGAGGCAGGCAGTAAGGTTACCTATATTAGCCAAATTTGATGTCGCAAAGGGTGGCCGTTGCAAATCATAGGTGGCTGAAATTTATTGATAGGCATTGGTTAAACAAGCATGCCCATCCGTTGAAATTGTGATAGAAGGCGAGGATGACTGAGGAAGGGGTAGGACACCATCCTGAGTAGCCACGTTTGCAAATTTTCTGTTATTATTCTGACTTGAGTATTTGGGAGGCTTACTGTGGATTTTCCAGCAATTCTTCTTAATATGTCCTTCGACTCCACAATAATTACAGGTGTGAGGGGTGCCATTTTTCCCAACAACAAAACCACTATTGTTTCCACCTTTGTCATCGCGATTGTCTACCACACCAACACAAATCAACAATACCCAAAAATTGACCAGATATTCAGATAGGTACAGAGGAAGCGACGCTGGAGGAAGAAATTGATTCGGTAGATAGCGACTGACTCGCCCTTAGACATCAACGTATGGAAACGTCTTCAACTGGGCAGCGCGTGCAGGTCACACGCTTGGAATCCGACGACCGGATTTGAAGGGATGGTCGATCGGCACCAGTAGAGTCTTGTGAAGGAGGAGGTGAGATAATTTCTCCAAAAAATGTGTCACCCACACATTCGGTACACTGCCACACAATAGGGCAGAAAACGAAAGACAAAAAACTAAAGAGACCCAAAAACTCGACTAGGCTCTGATACCATGAGAAGAATGAGAAGAATATGTTTTCTTTATCTTTATTAGAATGATACTACAGGCATTTATACAGGAATATATAGGTTAAACTAGGAAAGCAATCCCTATAATCATGCTAAAATCCCTATGACTGTTATTTACATTATCTATACAATCCCTATCATTATGTTAACAACAGCTATATTTCTATAAAAGAAAACATAGTGCAAGAAAAGGACTGGCTAAACAACTGAAAGGTTTCACTTCTAAGAAAATCTACAGCTCTGATACTGTTACATAATTTGAAGGAGGAATTTTTTATTCATATCTGACTAATAGGCATATATTAGGCTTTTACACACTAACCCTAGTATTAGATCCCTTGATTTATGAGATACTTTATCCTAATTTTATGGACATAATTAGTACTAGATTTTGTGGACATAATCATACATATTACATTTTCCCACACATCTGCTACTTTTTTAGTAGTAGATATATAAATCATAGAAATCCTATTAATTCTCAAGTGAGAGCATCTACTACTTTTCCAGTAGTGGGTATTTAAATCATAGAAATCGTGATAATTCTCAAGTGAGCGCATCTGCTACTTTTTTAGTAGTGGGTATTTAAAACATAGAAATCATGATAATTATCAAGTGAGTGCATCTACTACTTTTTTAGTAGTAGGTGGTGACCTTTGAGGGACTTAATTCATATTGATGCAAGATAAGGTTATAGTGATGCAAGATAAGGTTTTGAAAGATAAGTAGCTCGATGGACTTTAGAAAGATAACAACTTTCACATTTTAAAGGACAATCAACTTAGGAAACAAATGTTTAAGATATGGAAAACTAGGATGTCCTAGTCTATAATGTCAAAGCATTATTTGTTTGCCAACATAAATTGAATTGATACCACTACTATAACCTTGAGTTGGTTTAATTCTGGAGACTTCCTCATCAAAATGGTAAAAACCATTAACTATTCTAGAATTGCCAATCATCTTCCCGAATTTTTGGTCCTAAAATTCACAATGACATGTAAAGAAGACAATATGACTGTTAGAGTCTTTAGATAATTTTCTATCAAACAATAATTGCATGCTAGTTTAGGAACATAAAGAGCCAATTTAAGAGTTAAAGTTCGTCAAATTCCTATTTGTACTTTTTCCATAATGGGTGAAAGTCTCCCATTAACTATACTATCTCTTTCGATTCTAGAATAGGTAAAATAAGTTTTGAACAAAGAACATAAGGTCATGTGATCATATGCCCTTGAATTAATGATCAATGAGGCAACATTTTTACTGCAAGATAGTGCTTTAGGATTGCTGCCTGTTGGTGCAGGAGAACCGCTAAGGGTACTAGATAAGGAATTGGTTTCTACCTATCAAGCACTTGTTTTTGATACATTCATGGCTAATTTTTTCAGAGTCAAAGCCTCACTCCTTTAATCAAGTTTGACATATCGACGACTTTGTTCCCTTCTAACTTTGGCAAAGACTACACTAATAGGAAGAAGTGGTTGGCGGCCAATTATCCTCCCTCTAACTTCCTCAAATTCAATATTAAGACCAATCGAGAATATGTAGATATAACTTTCAGAAAAGAATTTTTAGATATGATAATCCTTCATCTTTCTGTAATGATTACAGTCCTCGATTTATTTCCATTCATAGTTGTTGAATGAATCCAAACCTTGCTATAACCTTTTCAATGAATTGAAATATTTGGTGACATTACCCTCTCATCAATACATCTAGGTGACATCATCCCAAAGTTCATTGGTTGATGGATAACACGTAGTTGGGACTGATATCTTCTTCCATGGAATTCGCTAGAACATCATGAGCATGGAGTTTCGGCATCCCAAGTAGCATACATGGTCTCTTTTTTCACTGGAGCCTTCTTTTATTCTCCTGTCAAATAGCATACCTGCCTAATCAGCATCAGAAACATTCAATATGAGTATGTCCATGATTTTCATGCAATTTTCGTTGTCTCGGAATTTCCTTTAAGTAACATAAGATTTCTTCTAAAGTAGGCCAATAGTATACTATTAGGGAAGACATGATTTGGCTTATAATACTATCAAAAAATGCTTTATCAGGATGAGTAGTTGTAAGCTAGTTTAATTTTTTAACTAGTCTTCTATATTTCTTAGGATCTTTAGATAAGTCTCTATCTTTTGTGAGTTGTAGATTAGGAAGCATTGGAGTATTGTATAGCTTAGCCCCCAATTTCCCAGTTTCAATTAATAAGTCAAGCACATGTTTTCTCTAAGGTAAGAAAATACCTTTCTTTCTTCAAAATCACTAAATCTTTCCTGTGAAACTGGCTTTGAAGAGAGGACTTCAAAGATATAGTTCTCGTAATATCACTTACAATAATGGTAATATCATTTACAATAGTGAAAAAGAATTATCTTTAAAGTCCATATACATGACAAAGAGAATTATCTTGAATGCAAAATGTTCATAGAAAGCGAGACTTGCTCTTATTCATTCCAAACTTTTTAATTTCTTGACTAAAATTTTCAAATCAAGCACGAGGACTCTATTTTCATAAAAGGACTTTTGAAGATGACAAACTTTCCATACTCCTCTTGAGCACCAAACCTAGGTAGATGCTCCATATACACTTTCTCTTGAAGATCACTATATAAGAAGGCATTTTGACATCCAATAGATGTAAATGCCACTCATGAGTAGCTATTGTTGAAATGAATATAGATCAATAAAGGTCAATTTAACAAAAGAGAAAGTGTGAAAATAATCTACTCCATAAGTTTGAGCATAAGCTTTTGCTACAAGTCATGCTTTAAGTCGAGTCATTGATCCATCATAATTGACTTTGATTGCAAACACTTATTAGCCTTTTTTCCAACAAGTAAGTTCACTAAATTCCAAATACCATTATCATGTAAAGCATTCATGTCGTCTATCATAGCATCACGCCAGCCAAAATGGGATAAGACATTATGAACAATTTTCCAAGAGTTACAGAATCAAGGGACGTAGTAAAGGAACAAGAAGAAAACAAGTGATCATAACAAACAAAGAACGAGATGAGATAAGTGCATAGGGTAATTGGTATATTAGGATCATTGGTTATTGGATCTGATTTTGAAGAAGAGATAGGTGTCAAACATGTAACGAGACGGTCTCGCCATTTGGAATAAACTTGGCAAATACATGGGGGTGCTAGTGGTGGTGGTGGATTATTGGGCGTAGAAGTAAACATTAGTTGACTGATAATTGACATTGTAAACCGACAAATCATCATCTTCCCCCTTACTGGAAGAAGATGAAGAAGTAGGAAAGAAATGAAGATGCTCCAAAATGGTAACATCATTTGACACAATGTACTTGTTAAATTAGAACTATAGCACTGATACTCCTTTTGTAGACAAGAGTGTTCCAGGAAACCACATTTTAAGGATTTGGGATATAATTTAGTTGCCTGAAGACGAATATTGATGCAGGAATGTCTCGAAAAGATTGGGAAAGAATTGAAAAAGAATCGACAAAGTTTGAAGAAGTTTTGTTCTTCTCAGGTAGAAAACTGGCAGCGGCTTTTAGGTCATTTTTTGGAAAAATGAAGCCAGAATCAGGGTTTGGTGTAGAAGGAAAAGTTGTAAAACATTTTGTGCTAATGAGTTTAGACACAAGAATCGGACGATTTGGTTAAGGGACGAGTGAGTTATGGGGATTTTAGTGCAGGCATATCTGGTTGGGCAACGGGAAAATTCTAGGTGATGGGATAAGATTCAGTCGGGAATTTTGGATGATTGTGAAATCGATTTTTGGTGATTCTTGATTTGAATTTGTAGTTTAGGATGTGCTATAAAACATGGCTTTGGAATTTCAATCAAACGAATTCAACCTGTTTCATAGGACAGATTCTAAAATGGGCGGGCAGATTCAATCAACACAGGAACAATCAACAACAACGAACAAATTTGGATTATTTTCTGAAAATATTCAAACCCAATTGTTTTTCGGAAAAAAACAACAAAAAACCTAGACAATTTCTTGCCAAAAGATCTAAGAGAAAAACTCTCAAAATCTGGAAATTTTTGATAAGTTATGAATATGGTCATTAGCTAGATTTTGGGATAGCTTATAAGGAAAGTGAACCAACAAGTCAACCGGTTCATGTCTCTTCAGCTGCCCCTGAACCAAAACTAAACCCAACACTAAAAACTCACCTTTAAGTCTCCAAATAACTTGAAGATGGGAGACCAAAAGGCTGGTTCAACACAGTCAAACCGAAACAACAAAACAAACCAATCCAGAAATATAAAATGTCAACCGGCCAAAACAGTAATACAAGCCGGACCAAATACTTCAAACATACAATATAAATTCTCAAATAGCATAAAGTAAAGTCTTCAAATGTCAATTTAAGGAGTCAAAATAGCTGCCTTGTGATCACTAAATGGGCCGAAGTTAGCGTGGAACTTAAGCATTAAATCCAAGCCAACTTCACCTTGTTCTTCACCCGGATCATTGTCTTCACCTTGAGTTTCATTGTCTTCATCTTTTTCATCAAATCCCATGGCTTCCAAGTCCTTCAAAACTTGTGGAGATGGTCCTCCATCAAATATCATGAGCAAAATAAGTACCACCAAATAGTCGGGGTGTGATTGGGAAAATAGGTTTAGTAGAAAATAGGACACTGTAGGGAATCACACTACAAACAATAGATGAAGACATGGAATTAATGAGAAAACAAGTGGACGTGTATCAATCCAAAATTGTTTAGGAATCTGCATTTAGAATAAGAGTGCCCTTATAGTTTCTATATCTAACAAGTAACAAGAATTTGGTTGTGACTAATGTAATTCATGTGATATTCAAAATTACGTAATATAAATTGAGTGCTCTAAAACATCTTGGTCTAAGACTGCACAGATTTATCCAAGGAGCATTTCTAAGGATCATCATCTCACTAATAATCCACCACTAGATGACACTTGCCTAAAATGGCTGCAAGATGATGTCTGATTAAAGTCAGTTTATGGGATTGAATTCATTGAACCCAGAAAATCTGTACAGAAAATTAACAATTGGTGATAAAGAAATTGTTATGGGGCTACTAGTTGTTAACACTAGTCTTTTAGGGAGAAATTTTTTAAATCTATGTTATAGCTTGTGTTTCTTTGTTACACTGCTTACCGATTTTGTCTCTATTTGCCAGTCTTGAGACTAATAAGTTTTGCAGCTGCTGAAATGGGTTTCATTTCTTATTTATAGTCAATGTGACATTGGTTTATGTCTCAGTTTTGCCTCATTTATTTGCTTTAACTTTTTCTTGGTTATCATATCTGATGCTCATTTTACTTATTTTTTAACCGCTTTCCTGATGCATTTTTCTGCATGAAAATATTCCTTTTTCCTAACTTTTCTATTTATTTTTGGACTGAAAATGGGAAGATCTCTTATTTTGACTTACTCGGAAGAAGAAATCAAGATGTGGCGTGAACAGCGTAGAAGGAATTATCCATCTAATGCTAACATAGAAAAGGTTTCATTTCCTGCTCTACCTGTTAATCATTTTTATCTAATTTGAGCAGTTGTAATGAGATGTGTTTCATTTGCTGCACAAGCAGGCTGAGAAGTTGGCAGATTCTGATGCTATGAATAGGGAGGCCAAATTACGCCGTGAGGTAATAGTCACATTGCATTCTGTCCTTCATGCTTCTATTATGTGACATCTTTTCTTTACGTTTTTTTTTTATTCTTCAGCTTTGCCATCGTCAAATTATGTGCTTAAACATGTACAAATTGTTTATCTTGTTCTGAAACTATGGTCATATAATAAATAAGTTCCTCAGATACATGGATTTATAATGTAAATGTGGCTCAGTTTGATGAGACATTTCACAATTAAGTCGTCTTGCTCTAACAATAGCTCATAACTTTTCAATACATAGTTCTGGTCTTTTGCAAAAGCTTGACCTGGGTCTTATGTATGCATCAATTTTATTTTTTGGGTTGATTTGGTCTTCTCTATCATATATAGGTTTAAGATTTTTGGTCCTTTTGGAGAAACAGTCTTGCTTTTTCTATGTGCAATATTGAAGTTGCCATTTGTAAAAACTTCTCTCTTTTATTCAGATGATTTGAATTACATATGCTGCTGTCCTTATATAGAGCTAGGGTACGTAGTTATGTAGGAAATATCCCTAATATAGCTACATATTACAGCTAAGGATAATCTATAAGGATAATCCCTTAATTAAGGGACTATCCATTATTACGGGATTCTCTACACCCCCCCTCAAGTTGATGCAAAGATGTCTATCATGCCCAACTTGCTAATTTGTTCTTCAAATGGTTGCCTGAACAGCCCCTTTGTGAAGACATCTGCTCTTTGTTCGTTAGTAGGAACAAATGGGATACATCTGCTTCCATCTTCAATTTTTTCCCTTATAAAGTACTTATCAACCTCTATATGTTTTGTCCTTTCGTGAAGTACTGGATTGTGTACAATATTAATGGTTGCCTTATTGTCACAATACAACTTCATAGGAGGCTTAACCTCCAAATTTAACTCAGACATGACTCTTCAGAGCCATAAAACTTCACACACTCCTTGAGCCATAGCCCTGTACTTAGCTTCTGCACTACTTCTAGCTACTATATTCTACTTTTTACTCCTCCATGTGATCATATTCCCCCATAGATAGGTGTAGTAGCCTAATGTTGACCTTCTGTCAATAATGGAGCCAGCATAGTCTGCATCCGTGTAGACTTCTATGCTTCTTTCTTCCTTCTTCTTAAAGAACAACCCCTTACCAAGACGTCCCTTTAGATATTTCAAAATACTGATAACAGCCTCCATGTGTTCTTCATATGGTGAGTGCATAAAGTGACTTACTAAGCTCACTACAAATGCTATATCTGGCCTTGTGTGAGATAAGTAAATTAGTTACCTAACAAGTTTTTGGTACGTTTCCTTGTTTACTGGAGTACCATCTTCGGGCTATCCAAGTCTTTTCCCTTGTTCCACTGGTGTATCACACAGTTTACAGTCACACAAACCTGTCTCTTTTAATAAATCCAAAGTATACTTCCTTTGAGTCACCATAATTCCCTTCTTGGATCGAGCTACTTCCATACCAAGAAAATATCTAAGCTGCCCCAAGTTTTTTACTTCAAATTCCTTCCCAAGCTGGGCTTGTAATTTCTCTATCTCCACTTGATCACTTCCAGTAATTATGATACCGTCCACATACACTATTAGGACAACAATCTTACCTTCCCTATTCCTTTTAGTAAATAAGGTATGATCTGACTAGCCTTGGGAATATCCCTTACCTGTTACAAATTTGGTGAATCTATCAATCTAGGCTCTCGGGGACTATTTTAGTCCATATAGGGACCTTCTAAGTTTGCACACCTTTTCTCCAAAGCTTTTCTCAAACCCAGGAGGTGGCTTCATGTACATTTCCTCTTCCAAAGCACCATTCAAAAAGTCATTTTTTAAATTTAGTTGTATTAGAGGCTAGTCTAAACATGCAGCCACTGATAATAGGATCCTGACATTATTCAAATTTGCCACTACAGAGAATGTCTCAGTGTAGTCCACCCCAAATGTTTGAGTATAATCCTTTGCCACCAGTCGAGCTTTAAATCTTTCAATTGCACCAATCTGCATTGTATTTAATGGTAAATATCCACCGGCATCCAACCAATTTCTTTCCTCTTGGTAGATCTATTTTCTTCCACGTGCCATTCTTTTCCAGTGCCTTTAACTCTTCCAAAACTGCCTCCTTCCACTCAAGAATAGCTAAAGCATCATGTATATTGTTTGGAACTTCTGCACTGGTTAGTGTGGAAATAAAGGCAGAAAAAGTTGGAGACAATTTTGCATTAGAGACAAAGTTGGAAATAG